>CAXIVM010001385.1:0-21114 GCA_964035705.1 Porites rus | reverse complement strand
ATTCTGACTGCCAGCTGGGCCTGAAACGGTCCATGCCGCCTCGGCATTTCGAACGGATTTTGACTTCCTTCTCATAACTTCCATAGATTCTATGATCCAATGTCTCCAGGCGCATGGCCCAAAAACATCCAAAAACTATTAAGTCCTTGCTTACGCTCTGGACGTGCCGTACCATTGGCAAGTGACCAAGTGAATGCCTCCAACAACCTTGGTTGCTAATTGCAAGTGCGATCCAGCCTAGCCAAAGAGAAACAGAGGAATGTAGTATCACTGCTGCCGGGGCTGCTGCTGGACATGCTGCAGTTACATCATTGTCCAATCCGGAATCCTTCCTGCCTCTCAACGCAGAGTGCAGGTTAACAAGCCCTCCATCACTTGCCACCAAGCTTGCAGGATTGCAAGTTGAGTGTCGCAGCAAAAGTTTCTAGAGACTATATTATAGATGTATAGACTCAAACACAGGCAGCAGTGTAGGGGCACGAGAAGAAGTTTGATGGTGTCCAGCGTTCAGCTCCCTCATCCGAGTGCCATCTATATTGTACAATGGAGAGAAGGTGTTTGGTTTCAAGTCAGAGAAAAAGGCTAGGCTAGGCTATCCATGACATGTAAACTGATTTGCATCAAGATGCACAAGGCAAGCTAGCTAGATTAGATGAAACATGATGAAACCCATCAACTAGCATGGGAGGCACCCTTGCTTTGCGACAAAGCAAATAAGGCAAGGAGCGCAAGTATTTTTAATATTCTCTCTGCAGCTACTCAGTGACTAGTTCAAGAGTTCCGCTACCGGTGCTGCAGTCCAGCAATTCAGCATGCAGACACTGCAGACACAAGACATTGGGAGTCAGTTCTTCTTATTCCCCTGTTGTAGAAATGATAGAAATTCACAGGCTTGACCTGTGCCAGATGCTTTACGAGCTGTGCTTCAGGCGTTAGCATACGTTACTGATTACCCCTTTCTTTTGTCTTGGCGAGTGTGATGGAAGGATGTGAAATGCAATTCAGCAACGGCCCAGAAAGCCCAGACGAAGATTTCTGGGCGAGAGCAATGCGCAGTGTTTGGAGGGATTTTCTTGGCTCTCGAGGCTCAGCAGAAGTTGCGTGGTGTGGATTCTTTTGAATCTCATGGTGTCTCCTTGAGTGCTCTTTGCTAGGCCTATTTGGCCTAATATTAGTACAGGTTGAAAAGACTCTTGGAGCTCTACAACAGTCTAAATTTGAATGCTTCCATCGAATATCTATATAGGTCTTTATGAGCTTTTTGACCACACACCTACGTACATGTTACATCTACTATCATCGTCAGGGCTTTCTTGACGAGATCTTTGGGCCACGGGCCTGACCACATTGGTATACAACGTGACATACTATTTAAGTAGAGGTATGGGAGAGGTTTAAAGTGTCTTCACACCTTCCCCACAAATTCCCATACCTTTTACAGTATGTGTTCGACCGAGAGGTTGTCTTCTCTGGGTTTTGACACCTTGAGGGTTTGGGCACCTTGGGCGTTGCGATCTTTCTCAACTTTGGCACGGAAAAAAAAGCGTATTGAAAGGCCATGCCGCACAGAGCCGCCATTTCGAAAGTCCTATAGGTTTGATTCGGTTTTGCCCTTAGGAATCTTGTGAAGATGACATGCTTGGATGTCCTTGGTTTGTAGTGACTGTAGTGATGGCATGCTGAGTGGAAGGTGTTCCAATCAGAATCAAGAAAGGTTCATTTCCATCGCCCATCATGCCTCTGCCCACCGTGCATGTTCTTTCTTGCTGTAATGCAGATGAACCATGCTCACGCACAGAAGACAATTACAGCCAGGTGATGAATTGTTTGAACATGTTTGCAGTCTCTAGTGGGCCGAAGTATCTAGTGTTTCATTGTTTGGCCTTTTGCCCGACACAGCAAGTGCTTTGACAGGCACTTGCTGCAGCGCAGAACTCCAAAAGCCCCCACGCTTCGTTGGTCACCCAGGGCGCGGACCCGAGCCCAGTTAAACTAACTAACATATTTTCTTTTTCACTTGTCTGTTCATATTTCGGCAACAAACCATCAGATCTGCCTTTTCGGTCAGGCCTGTGGGGGAGATGATGAACCATGGGGGCGCATTGAGGACGGAGTTTCACCATGTGATCGCAATGCGCTGCATTGCATTGCAACATGTACACTGCAGATGTTTTTTCAGTTTACAGGATGAGTTGGTATGCCAATGCATTTTATGCAGAGTTGTTATTGTGCAGTGGCGATTCCCACTACGATTCTGCCATCGTTTTTCTTTTTACATGCTGAACACTTGCGACACGACACATTCCCCATGCTGCCTGAATTCAGCAGAACTATGGGGCCGTTGATCCACTTTCTTTTTGAATGTGCATTCTTGATCGCACGGATTGAAGACGTAACGTGTGCCGGACCTATAGCCTGACCTGCAGGTTTTCGATTGGCCCAAGCCTTGGGGATGAAAGATGATCCATCAGCTGTGTTTAGTCCATCCATAGGTCGCGTTGTGATGCGATTGGCTAGACTAAAGGGGGCGAACTCCCAACTCTTGCCTGTTTCCCAACTCTTGCCAGTCATTGCTGTCTACTCTGAAAAATGGCTGTCACCAAACAGTCAGATCCATAACTTTTGACATGGGAGATGACAAGTCCTAAGCGATTGGACGCAGTGATGAGACTGAGGTCATGGGACCGCCGCTTCTCAGAGGATGAGAACTTTTTGAACTTGGCGTTCTTCGGCGCAACAAATCGCCCTGAGGGGTTGGGCGCAAGAGTGATTCTTTAAAACCTTGGTTGGACCCCAGAAGCTGGAGCACAGGCAATCCTTCATCTTCATGCTAGCGACATTTCTATGGAGGCGTCCAAGGATTGGTTTCCTTCATATCATGATTGTCTAAGTCCGAGACTGGTCTCTCAAAACAAACTTAGGGATCTTAGAGGAGCCTATCGGATAGTAAGAAATAGGTGGAGGCCAAGCAGCAACGCTTCGACGTTGCACGGTAGCAAAGCTTTAGTGGCAACCTGCTTGCGCAGTGAGATCCCCTAAAGCTTTGAGGCTCGAAGGGACTGGCGGAGTTTCTGCAGTTGCCCTCTGCTCCTAGTAGCTTTTTGTTACTACTAGCGTGGCACCTGTTACTACTAGCGTGGCACTTGTTTCTAATAGCTTTTTGTTACTACTAGTAAGGCACTTGTTACTAGTAGCGATGCACTTGTTACTACTAGCTTCTTGTTAGTGCCAGGGTTGCTGGGTGAAACGGAAAGGACAAGAGTGTTTTTTTTTGTGTGTGTTTTTTCGCACCTATGAGTCTTCATGACCTACAACCGTTTGCCAACAGAATCCTACAGAGGATCACAGTGGAACTCCGGCACAGGAGTTTCCACCTTGAAGTGGCTGTATAGGTTTCATAAGGTTTATATTGGTTTGAGTCTTAGTATTCTAGTTCAGCTTGGGACGGAAACTCCAACGCTTGAATTCTGAAGGAGAGGTCGACTCCTCAGATTCTGTAGAAAAAGTGTGACCAAACTTTCGTTCTGAAATACATTAGGCCTTTACGAACTCGCTTCATTGGAGACATACTTTGCGACTCTATTGAAGAGTGAAGTAGCATTCCAAATTCCTGGCTCTAAATGCTCTAGTAGAAGGGGATGCAATTCATGCCCTTGTGAAGATTTGGGAGGACACTCTTTATGGGCAAGAAACATCCATGAAGTGAGCAACTACCTGGAACACCTGCCCATTCCATGGAGAATGCCTTGGTTACAACAGCTCTTGTTGATGGTTACTGCCCGCGTTGGAACTTGCTTTCGGTTCATCATCCTTACTCTCGACACAGTCTGAGGTTTGCCGTTTCTCACAACACCTACCGGTTCAACCGAGGTTCGAGACGGAGGGTGGTAAGCTCCTTTCGTTGCCTTGAGCCTTTAAAGGCTACAAAGAGGATGTAAAGGGCTCATGTAAAAGGAAGGGTTTCGGTATGTTTCGGTATCTCAGCTTCCATCCTTCTCAGGGACGACAGAGTGGATCCCACCGAGAGTTCAGCCAGGAGCCCCTAGTAGCTTCTTGCTCCCAGTAGTAAGGCACTTGTTACTAATAGCTTCTTGTTACTACTAGTAAGGCACTTGTTACTAGTAGCGATGCACTTGTTCCTAGTAGCGTCCTTGCTCCAAGTAGTGTTTCGATCCTAAGATTGCATATTTGGCGACTGAATCTTGACCCATGAACCATCTGTGCAGGGTTACCGGTCAGGGGTTCTCAGTCCTTTGAACGCGTGCTTTGCTGGTCGTAGGGTTTTCTCTGCTTGTCTCCTGCTGTGCGGTCGCCTCTTTTGTGGCGTTTTTGGCCGTCTCAGGCTGTGGTGGGTTCTTTGCACTGGATTGCTTGGGCTCCTTTTGCGGTGTTCCAGTTGTCGCCCGCTCGGAGGGTTGCAACCGGGTCAACTCTTTATTGACTTCTCCGGCAATCTCCGAATGCTGGGTCGCCTCTTTTGCCGTGTCTTCATTATTCTCCATCTGTCGCTGTGCTGTATTGCTTGGGTCGCCTCCACACCTTCTGTGCCTTGGCGCTTCAATATTGCCAGAATGACCTTGCTTTGCAGCTATATGGCATTGTGCGGACCTATGAGCAGCTCGATTCTCCAGTGGCAGCTGACGCAGACCTTGAGAACGATCCGCTGGCTTGGCTCCGCCACCGACAAAGGACTGGACACCTAGCGCGGGCGGCCTTGCGGCTTGGCTGGAGCAGAGCCACGATTGAGGGTGCATTCTGAGCTCATGGAAGCTCTTCTCACCCTTGTAGTGTTTGGAGTCCTGAGGCTAGGCGTGAGGTACACCCTCCATCAGTGACATTTGATGTTGCCCTTCAGCTCTTACCAAGAAAGGCCAAAAACGTTTTTGGAATGCCTCTGGCCGTTTCCTGTTGTGCTTGATTGTTGATTGCTCGGGTCAGTCCTCCTTTTTTTGGTGTCTCTGGCTGTCTCTGCTTGTTTTTGGCCATTTCGTATCTTCACCAAGTGAGCATTGGCCATGTTCAAGCTGCACAGCTGCTTCAAGCCAATGTTCTTCCGCGGTGCCGCTGTTTCCTGGGGTCTACTAGAGTATTCTTTCTTACGACTTTTTCAGCCATGTATGGGGTGTTTAACTGTTTGAACGGTACGATGACCCAATGACCATTGTGCCGCTACTGTCATGGCCAGGAATGAAATGTGGCCTCTACGGAGCAGTGCTGTGTCGACCACAGGACCTGAACTCGCTCCTAAAGTCAATACGGTGTGCCTAGCTGGAACACATGAAAAGCATGGTTTCAACGAGGATTCAGTGTTTTCCAACGTACTCGTATTTGCGGCTGTCAAGCAGAAGTGAAGCAGACAAGTGTGAGATACAGTATGGCGGCTTTGTGCCCCAAGGTTGGGATTTCTGATTTGGTTCACCGTAGGTTTCTTCGCCTCAGCCATTTCACATGGTAGGCCACAAGCTCAATCTGAGTGGAAATTCACGTGCCTGTAGAGTGTAGAGGTCACCTCCTAGATATTGTCTCATCCATGCCTTCCAGCAAACCTGGACTTGTTCACCGCATCGGACGCAACACGCACGTAGGGAGACCAGGCCTTCTATAGCTGCCAGTTGCATGGGGTTGGACTGTCATGAGCCATGGGACCTTGGCGGACATCGAGATCCAGCTGGCGTCTTTTGAAGAGGAGGGGATGGCGGGGACGGCATGATCAAGCCAACAGAGGTAGGTAGCTTTTGAGTACTGCAGGCGGCGGGCGGACAGCCCAGCAAACAGCTGCAAGTGGATGATCACTATTACTGCACATACAGAATCAATGAATCTGATACGGCGGTACCTTATTGAGCTACTGAAAGATGTCTTGCTTTGCAGGCCAAACACATTCCCAGCAAAGGGGACTGTGCCAAAGTGATCCGTGATGTCTATGCCGAGAGGCCAGGTGTGTCATATTCGCCCCAAGTGTTTGTTTCTCAAGACTTAAGAGGGCATACAGCCACCAAAAAACGCACCAGCGAGGTACTTGGAGCAACTTGGCATCGACAGCAGTCACTGGGCCAAGCAACAAGTCCTGCGGCGTGCGCCGTTGGACGAATGCCAAATCGAGGAGCCATGTGTTTGGGTCATGCTGCTTCGTCTTCCTGTTCTAATTGCTTTGATACATTTTCCTTTTTGTTGGGAGCGTGTGCAAAAATAGAACTAGAGACTTAGTGATTCTTATTCTGCAATATTCTGCACGCCTCAGTTCGTCCCAACAATCATCAAGTACAAGCAGACGGCCTGGCACAGGCTGCCTGGGGCAACAAGCGCTCGCTCATGGCGGACCGGCTCCGGATTCGTCAGCCAGCGCTGTTCACAGAGCACAAGGAGGAAGTGGAAGAGGCATCCACAGCGGCACGTTGGATGGCCACCCGAGGCTGTTTGGCATCTGGTGAAAGAACTCACAAAGATTCAACAGGTGAGTTGGTGTTTTGATTCTGTTCGACGAAGGCTACTCAACACACTAGGCGGCCTCGGATGGCCGAGTGGTGTTGATTTGTCAGGAGGAGACGAGTGTTGAGACCGAAGGCCGAGTCTCCCAGTCTCGTGTGGGCTTCACAGGCTGGAGAGACGTGACAGATTTCGGTCGGCTGGGACGTGACGGAGGTCTGAGTTCCGTGTGTATGTCCCCCAAGTAGAATTGCTGGCAACATGGCATGTTCTACCTTGCTCAATGTCAGCAAACGCTGTACCGAGGATGCTTCCCGGTGAAAAAAAAGGTTTTCGCATCAGGTGAATCGAAACTGGTCGAGTCGTTTGGGTTTTCCTTGCAGGCTACATCAAGCCGTTGCTGGATTTCAAGCTGCCGTACCAAGTTCCGCTGCCCGGAGAAAAATGTTACCAAGCGTGCTCCTTTTTATGTTATGAAGGCATGCAGAAATGATCCAGAGAGAATGATTGGGTCGGATATGTCAATGTCGGACTGGCACGTGTTCAATTTTGGCAGGTTGAGCATGATTGAATCGAGAATACTTACGGCAGTCAGAGGAGACATCGAATCTATATATCTATATAATCAACGGCACTCAGAGAACAGGAACTTATATGCAGTTCTAGAGACGTGTATATAATATCTAAGATTTAGAATGTTTTAGAGAAAGCGCCACAGCAAGGATGCCTTCAAGGATCCTCCAATCTTAGCACATTGAACCACCCATGCCAGTTGCTGACCATCAGTCGACCAAGTGTGGGTTCAACTTTAACCCAACCAGTCAACAAGTTTCAGCTTTCCGGCCTTGCTCAAGGACAGAGAAAGAACCCTCGACCAAGCGGGAACTGCCCTTTCTTGGAGGAGGCCCAAAGAGAGCTTGGATGACGAACTCCGTTTTTGGGATGCCAGTCGGCTTATGGCACATTGGAGCAGGTCAGGTCGACTCTTGTGCCAAAGTATGACCCAGAGGAATGGAACAGATACAAGTGACATACAAGTGACTTTGAACTCAATATTGGCACTGAGAGGTGCTACGGCATGGCTGCCCACCAACGATACTGATGTGGAATTGACCCACCAGTTGGAGCGGCAACGGATGCAGGTGCCAACAGGGTGCACGCTCATCAGCTGAGGGAATCAGCTGAGCCCAAAGACTCGAGTTCATGCGCCATGAAAGCACTGATGACTGATTGATTGTTGTGTTTGCTAAGTGGGATTGGGGTGGTAAAATTCAGCACATGTGTGATGACACTGTGACCCCAGCCCCACTCATGATCAGCCGGTTTACATTGAGCAGTGGTGTTAGATGATATCAGTCAGAAAACAGGCATATTAATCAGACACTTGATGTTTTAAAAAACCCCGGGACATAGGAGAAATGTAAGCAGTGGTCCCGTTTTAGCAAACCATGGCTGATTCATTGTAAAACGATAAAGAGTTAAAAAAACGATAACACTCATGAAATACATGCAATACAGTACATGAGAATAGAAGCATTGGAAATTCAAAGGCCTTCAGTTCTTGAAGCAAATAGCTGTCAAATCCAGTTATTGATTTCAGGTGCATTCTTTTTAACAAGAGTGTTTCATGTCAAGGTTTTCGTGTAATACAAGCATTCAGGAGTGATTTCTTGTTTGGCTCCTTGAGCATCGCTGGGACATGGGTAGACATTTGCTGATCCATATGGGTAAGTAGTTGCATGTACATGCATCGATTCTAATGCAGTGGATGTTGGGCCGACAAGTCAACAGCACCCATGTGAATCATTCTTGAGAATATGTTGTATTAAGTGTTTGAGTCCGTTAGGCCACCAGAATGGGTGAAGCGTTGGGGGTTCCAAAACGATAACAAAACGATAACAAAAACGATAACAAGAATACACGAAAAAGTCCTCGGGAAGACCATGTCCCACATGTACAAATTCAACACGTTTCAAAATTTCCTTCAAACAGACTCCAAACATCAAGGAAAGCCAGGAACTGAAGGAATTTGACCAGGAAAATCACTAAGAATTAAAAATTAACTAGCTACTTTTGGTGCACTTTTTCTCCTCTCCCCCTGTCTCTGTGTCTATTCCCTTTACCGACGGGAGTCACCGGCGAAGAGGTGAAGTCCCACCGGTGACTCTCCCATGGGCATCACCACGGGCCGACCTGCCCCCCGTAAATGGGCATCGAGACATTGAGACATCTCCCTTGACCGGGAGACCGGTCGAGCCGGGAACCGGTCCCCGTTCCGAAGGCCGGACCTCCCGGTAAAGGACCCAACACCGGCCGACCCCAACACCGGTGAACCCACATGACTTTTTTGCAGTGGAGGCTGGGAACGACAAGAGACTGTATACTGAGTTCCAAACATTGAAAAACGATAAAGAGTTTAAAAAACCGATAAGGCTAAAAGTGGTCATACAAAATGTATAGGGTTTTTTTCAATACATCACTTGGCATTGTGACATTTTGGTCACCTTTCCTGTGCCAGGCACGGAATAAAGCCCATGGCTCCAAGACCAGTGCCTTGATTTCATTTTCCTCCTGTTGACCAAGGAGTCGTGCCCCTCATCGGGCGATGCAAATGCAATGCGTTTTGTGAGTTTTCGTGTCAATCTCTTTGTTTCACAACTGTGACTCCACCAGCAAAGTGTTTCCTGGCGAAAAGCCTCGCATTGAGGTGCTGAGAACAATCCCTTGCTGGTCATGAGTGAGACGAAGCTTCAAGACGTGAAGAGAAAGTGACTTTGCACAGAGAAGGACCAAAAACAGAGGCCACACACAACATTGGATTTTTGGCAAATGACTACTGTAGCAGGGAGCGTATGATAGAGCTTTGTGCTGCTGATCATATGATTTTTACGGTAGTATGTTGGAAGACTTTGTTGATTTGGATCGCAAGAGTCTGTCAAAGTCGGTCATGAACCGTCTAACATCACTGCCACTTTGACTAGCCCCGCACACCCAGAGGTTCCTTTTGCCTTTTGCCGCCGAGCAGCCCGTGAGTGGCAGCATGACAGAGACCGAGATACGGCCCTGGCTCTTGAGAGAGACCATGCACTCGAGGCGGGCAGATCTTGGCTCACGGCATCGAAAGTTGGACTCAACATTGGCGCTTTTAGTTTTGGAAGCAGTTAATAAAAGCAATGACAGACAATGGGCGGATCCTTGTAAATGCAAACTACTCACGACTTGCCAGGGTGAAAGATTTTGTCCATCACACAAAGCCTTGCGACAATTCTGCGTGAGTGTGTCCATCAGTGGGCGAGGAGACTGCTCAGCAAAAAAAACAACATTTGAGTGCAACGAATGGGTGACAGATTCTCCTGTGGAGTTTCAGTCTCAAATGTCAGGTTTAATTACATGAGTTGAAAGCGTTGGTACTTGTTTACCCTGAGGTGACTGAACACATTCGGCAGGCAAGGCTGCTGGGCATTGAAACTCGGGGAGACAATTGGAGACAATTCTTCTGGATTGGGTTGGCCCTCCCGATTTTTGTTTGGAATGGCGAATCCCAAGAATTGCCAAGCAGTCTGTAACTCCAACCTCTTTCGCTGGAAGCTCAGCTTCTCAAATACACGTGTTCCTTGGATGGACAGTTCAAGAATGGAAGCAAGGCTGCGTTTTCCTACTTTGCTTTGTTTACCCACCAACTTTCAAGGCGCAAGACACATATATACTTTTTTTGTTTTCCGGTCTCCGGCCCGGTCACCGGCCCAATCACGGGTCACCGGCCCGGTCTCCGCCCCCCCGGCCCGGTCACCAGCGGTCTCCGGTCACCGGCCCGGCCCGGTCACGGTCCGATCTCCGGTCCGGTCTGCGGCCCGGTCTCCGGCAAGTTGGAATGACCACTTCTTTATCTAAATTTTACCCCTGCATTGCCCACAGAAAGGGGTGAGTCAAGTTGGAATGACCACTTCCTTCTCTAGATTTAGCCTCTGCGTTGCCCACACAAAGGGGTGAGTCAAGTTGAAGTGGCAACATCCTTCTCTAAATTTTATCCTCGGGTGGCTCACCAAAGGGTGCGTCAATTTGGAAGGGCGACATCCTTCTCTAAATTATACCCCTGCATTTCCCACATAAAGGGGTGAGTCAAGTTGAAACGGCTACATCTTTCTCTAAATTCTACCCCTGCATGGCCCACAAAAGGGTGCGTCAAGTTGGACTGACCACTTCCTTGTCTAAAATTTACCCCTGCATTGCCCACACAAAGGGGTGAATCAAGTTGAAAAGGCAACATCCTTCTCTAAATTCTACCCCTGCGTTGCCCTTGCATGGCCCACAAGGGTGGGTCAAGTTGAGGGCCACTTCCTTCTTTAAATTTTACCCCTGCCTTGCCCACAGAAGGGTGAGTCAAGTTGAAATGGCAACATCCTTCTTTAACAAAAGGGGGAGTCAAGTTGGAGCTTCCTTCTCTAAATTTTACCCCTGCATTGCCCACGTAAACGGGTGAGTCAAGTTGAAACAGTCCAGTTGAAATAAAGAAATCCTTCTCTATAATTTACCCCTGCATTGCCCACAAAAGGGTGACTCAAGTTGGAATGACCACTTCCTTATCTAAAATTTACCCTTGCATTGCCCACATAAAGGGGTGAGTCAAGTTGGACTGGCAACATCCTTGTCTAAATTTTATCCCTGCATGGCCCACCAAAGGGCGCGTCAACTTGGAAGGGCAACTTCCTTCTCTAAATTTGCCCTCGGGTGGCTTACCAAAGGGCGCGTCAACTTGGAAGGGCAACTCCCTTCTCTAAAATTTGCCCCTGCATTGCCCACTCAAAGGGCTCAGTCGAGTTGAAATGGCAACATCTTTCTCTAAATTTTACCCTTGCATTGCCGAATGACCACTTCCTTTTCTCAATTTTACTCTGCGTTGCCCACGCAAGGTGTGAGTCAACTTGAAATGGCAACATCCTTCTCTAAATTTTACCCCTGCATGGCCCACCAAAGGGTGAGTCAACTTGGAAGGGCGACATCCTTCTCTAAATTTTACCCTTGCATGACCCACAAAAGGGTGAGTCAAGTTTGAAGGGCCACTTCCTTGTCTAAATCCTACCCCTGCATTGCCCACATAAAGGGGTTTGCTCACTTAAAAGGGTCGTCAACTTGGAATGGCCACTTCCTCCCCTAATTTTTTCCCTCCAGGGGCTCACCAAAGGGTGAATCAACTTGGAAGGGCAACATCCTTCTCAAAATTTTCCCCCTGCCTTGCCCACAAGAGGTTGAGTCAACCTGGAACGGCGACATCCTTCTCTAAATTTTACCCTCGGGTGGCTCACCAAAGGCCGCGTCAACTTGGAAGGGCAACTTCCTTCTCTAAATTTTACCCCTGCATTGCCCACAAAAGGGTGAGTCAATTTGGAGTGACCACTTTCTTCTCTTAATTTTACCCCTGCATTGCCCACCAAAGGGTGCGTCAATTTGGAAGGGCGACATCCTTCTCTAAATTTTACCCCTGCATGGCCCACAAAAGGGTGAGTCAAGTTGGAAGGGCCACTTCCTTCTCTAAATTTTACCCCTGCATTGCCCACGCAAAGGGGTGAGTCAAGTTGGAATGGCAACATCCTTCTAAATTTCACCCCTGCATTGTCAACATAAAGGGGTGAGTCAAGTTGGAATGGCAACATCCTTCTTGAAAATTTCCCATTGCATTGCCAACATAAAGGGTGCGTCAAGTTGGAATGGCAACATCCTTCTCTAAATTTTACCCTCGGGTGGCTCACCAAAGGGCGCGTCAACTTGGAAGGGCAACTCCTCTAAATTTTACCCCTGCATTGCCCACACACTGGGGTGAGTCAAGTTGAAATGGCAACATCCTTCTTGAAATTTTACCCCTGCGTTGCCCACAAAAGGGTGAGTCAAGTTGGAATGACCGCTTCCTTCTCTAAATTTTACCCCTGCATTGCCCACACAAAGGGGTGAGTCAAGTTGAAATGGCAACATCCTTCTTTAAATTTTACCCCTACATGGCCCACCAAAGGGTGACTCAACTTGGAAGGGCAACATCCTTCTCTAAATTTTACCCCTGCATGGCCCACAAAAGGGTGAGTCAAGTTGGAAGGGCCACTTCCTTGTCTAAATTTTGCCCATGCTTTGCCCACATAAAGGGTGAGTCAAGTTGACGTGGCAACATCCTTCTAAATTTTATCCTCGGGCGGCTCACCAAAGGGCGCGTCAACTTGGAAGGGTAACTTCCTTCTCTAAATTTTACCCCTGCATTTCCCACAGAGGGGTGAGTCAAGTTGAAATGGCTACACCCTTCTCTAAATTCTACCTCTGCATGGCCCACAAAAGGGTGCGTCAAGTTGGAATGACCCCTTCCTTGTCTAAAATTTACCCCTGCATTGCCCACACAAAGGGGTGAGTCAAGTTGAAAAGGCAACATCCTTCTCTAAATTCTACCCCTGCGTTGCCCTTGCGTGGCCCACAAAAGGGTGGGTCAAGTTGAGGGCCACTTCCTTCTTTAAATTTTACCCCTGCCTTGCCCACAGAAGGGTGAGTCAAGTTGAAATGGCAACATCCTTCTTTAAATTTTACCCCTGCATTGCCCACAAAAGGGTGACAAAGGGGTAAGTCAAGTTGAAATGGCAACCTCCTCTTCTAAATTTTACCCCTGCATGGCCCACCAAAGGGTGAGTCAACTTGGGCAACATCCTTCTCTAAAATTTACCCCTGCATGGCCCACAAAAGGGTGAGTGAAGTTGGAAGGGCCACTTCCTTGTCTAAATTTTTTCACTGCGTTGCCCACATAAAGGGGTGAGTCAAGTTGGAAAGGCGACATCCTTCTCTAAATTTTACCCCTGCATTGCCCACAAAAGAGGAAGTCAAGTTGGTTCTCTAAATTTTACCGCTGCATTGCCCACATAAACGGGTGAGTCAAGTCGGGTGAGTCAACTTGGAATGGCAACATCCTTCTCTAAAATTTACCCTTGCATTGCCCACAAAAGGGTGAGTCAAGTTGGAATGACCACTTCCTTATCTAAATTTTACTCCTGCATTGCCCACAGAAAGGGGTGAGTCGAGTTGGAATGGCAACATCCTTGTCTAAATTTTCCCCCTGCCTTGCCCACAAAAGGGTGAGTCAAGTTGGAATGACCACTTCCTTCTCTAGATTTTGCCCCTGCATTGCCCACACAAAGGGGTGAGTCAAGTTCAAATGGCAACATCCTTCTCTAAATTTTACCCCGCAAGGCCCACAAAAAGGTGAGTGAAGTTGGAAGGGCCATTTCCTTGTCTAAATTTGGCCCCTGCATTGCCCACATAAAGGGGTGAGTCCAGTTGGAATGGCAACATCCTTCTCTAAATTTTACTCTCGGGTGGCTTACCACAGGGCGCGGCGTCAACTTGGAAGGGCAACTTCCATCTCTAAATTCTACCTTCGGGTGGCTAACCAAAGGGCGCGTCAACTTGGAAGGGCAACTTCCTTCTATAAATTTTACCCCTGCATTTCCCACACAGGGGTGAGTCAAGTTCAAACGGCAACATCCTTCTCTAAATTTTACCCCTGCATGGCCCACAAAATTGTGAGTGAAGTTGGAAGGGCCATTTCCTTGTCTAAATTTGGCCCCTACATTGCCCACATGAAGGGGTGAGTCCAGTTGGAATGGCAACATCCTTCTCTAAATTTTACTCTCGGGTGGCTTGCCACAGGACGCATCAACTTGGAAGGGCAACTTCCATCTAAATTCTAGTATACATACGCTAGCCTTGTGCATGTGGACGTTTGGTGGTGACCGCCCCCGGCCCGACAACCGGCGCCAACGGCCCCAGCATCCAGCAATGCCCGCCGATCCCAAGGTCGACCGGTCAGCGGTCACCCGCCACCGGCCACCGCTCAGTGGCCTGCCACTGGTGACCAGCCGGTCGCTCGCCACCGGCCACGGTCAGTCACCGGCCACCGCCCAAGGTCACCCGTCACCGGACCGGTCACCGGCCACCGCCCAAGTCACAGGTCACCGGCCGTTCATCGGTCTTGTCACGGGCCCGGTCCGGCCCGGTCCCGTCTCCGTTCCGGTCTCCGGCCCGGTCTCCGGCCTGGTCACCGGTCCGGTCAACGGCCCGGCCCGGTCTCCGGTCCGGTCTCCCGCCCGGTCTCCGGCCCGGTCTCCGGTCCGGTCTCCGGCCCGGCCCGGTCCCGGCCAGGTCACCGGTCCGGTCACCGGCCCGGTCACGGTCCGGTCTCCGGTCCGGTCTCCGGCCCGGTCACCGGTCACCGACAAAAACAGTATTTTCTCGCAAGACAACACAGCGTGTGCAAACAAAAATGGAAACAGGTCTTCTTTTGTTTCTTACCAGGCAAGCAAGAGGCTGCGCCTGAAACCGTTTGATGGAAGTGCAGGATTCGAGTTTTTTTTATTTGTGGTGTTGTATGAGTCGACTTGAAGAGCTACACGCCCATCAACCACTCAGTGAGGCCAGCGGTCTCCCCCAAAAGGTTTGGATCCGAAGCGTCAGCAAGGCCCGACAACCAATCTCTGTAAGCTCCGAAGAGATCCGAAAGGTGGGGAGTGGCAAAGGGCATCGCTACTAGTAACAAAGGGCATTTCTACTGGGAGCGATCGGACGCTACTAGTAGCTCCTGGCCTCACTACTAGGGTCAAGAAGCTACTAGGAACAAAGGGCATCGCTTCTGGGATGGTGGGATGTTGGAGCATAGATTGCTGAAAAAGGTTCAAACCCAAGTTGACGCATGATTGCGACGGAAAGGATTTGGAACCTCACAAAAGGTCTTTCAATGTTTATAACGCCTGCAATTCTGTAATAGAGCATGCAAGGAATCCATGAAACAGCAGGTTGGTACTCCAAGAAATACGAAGACTTATAGTCTTTGTTGAAAGTGATTTTGGGGCATTAACGTTTGGGGAGCCTGAAGGGTCCAAGCGAGACCTGTATCAGACTTCATCACCCAAATCTTAGATGCACAAGGCTCATGCCAATGCAAAGAATCTGCAGGTATTGCTGGCTTACTGTGTTCAATTGCAATTTTGTCGACGTTGAGTGTTTTTGTCTTGGTGACAGGAGTGTACGAAGCTGACCAAGGGGCAGTGTCTCGGATGTTGACCTGCTTACGAAGCTTGAAAATCGTGCCTTCAAAGAGCAAATAGATTTCAAGATGACGTGCATCCAATGATCTTTCGTAGCGACTGACCAGTTTGGGGCTTTTGCAGCATCCTCTACGTTCGATGTGCTGTTGGTTCTTGAACGAATAGATCCAAGTTATTCCCTTGGTGCAGCATCTTCAAGATGCTGCACCAGGGGAATAACTTCTTGGGTGCTAGCTGCTCTCGGCTACAAGGGGAATGTGTTGTTTTTTTTGGAAGCGTTGCAGATATTGTGAGATTACAATGTAAACCAATCAATTCCAGGAGGCAAACTGTTTGAAACATGTCTTGCGTCATTGACACTGACACAGAATTCCGGTGAGGGAGTCATTTACACATGCAAACTAATGTCGTTATCTCTACATCCCTGCACAACTCTGCACGCACCAAAATTATGACCCTGAACATTTTGAACCACTCTTCCTATCTCTTCCTCCACACAAAAGCAACTTGACTTGATCTCCCAAGGCTCCCTCTGGAGTTGCTGACTCGGCGGCCAAAGCCACAGATCTTGCGGGCCTTGCGTGTGCGCATTCTGTGTGCCGATCAAGCCGCGTGGCCTGCAGATCGCGTGCGGCCTGCGCAGACCGCGGCAGAAAAGCAATGGAACAGCGGTTTTAGTGGAGGAGGCATTTCTTCACCAATGGACCGTCCAAGAATTGCACAGGAACCATACAAGGACTTTCTTGCAATGAAACAAGGAGTCACAAGGGCACAGCTCGCACAAAGAACATTTGGAGGGACAAGGCTGTTTGGGCAACCCTCCAAAAGTAGTTAAGTTATATATACACCAATGCAAATGGCAGTACACTGTTCCTCAGTGGGACGCAGACCTTCGGTTTCACAAGCTGCACATCACGTGGTAGGGCCGCCACTCCACTTTTGCATCGGACGGCTCGACGACTCTTGAGGTGCGATTGGTCGGGTTGCTCTCACACTGGCTCTACTGGAAACTGCTGGGTCACCTCCATGACGGGCGGAGTTACTTGTGTGGGTCACGACCTTGGCGGCCCCAAGAGAACGACTTAGGGACTTGGTGGGAACATCCACTGTCGTCGCTTACCCCCTTGGTTGCATGGCATACCTTCATCATCCATTTTCTTGCATTTGTGTTTGTGCCATGCGGCTTTGGCCATATGGTCCTGTAGCGACATACTAGTTGGAGAGTTTTGCTTCAGGGTAAAAACATGTTGGGCCAAGTGCCATGGTTTGCGCAGCCTAGCTTCACCACAGCAGGGTTTCTCCTTGCAAAAGAAGTGTTATTCTAGGTGTTGATGCATGTGAGATCGGGTGAAATACGAGAAAGATTTGCATTTTGATCATTTTGGCAGGCGACACTTCCTGCAACTCTTAAACTCTTAGACTCTTACTTCTTTTTTGTTCTGTACTTTCCGCTTCCCACAGGAGCCATTTTCGCAGCTTCCAGAGACAAAGATGGAGGCGCTAGCAACTGGGCAAAACTCCCTGCCAGCCCAGAGGAAATGTATGGCTTTGTGGCATGCCGAGGTCATTGTTTTCTTTCCTCGTCTGGAGACACAGATGTATAGAATCGGTACATATAGAATCTTGCGTCAGAAGGGAGCACAAAAGCAACTGGGCCAGTCAGTTAAGGTGATCAGCGTCCAGGAGGTCTGGGCAGCCTTGATCCTGCCATTTCAAGAACCTTGGAATGGTGAAAGCGGACGAAAGCGGCTGTAAGCCTTGCGAGGGTGGGCGCCTGAAGGCCACAAGTTGTTCTGGTCGGCGTCCGAGGTTGGAATCCCATTGGAACGCCAGTGACATGAGAGAAGAGCACAGAAGTGGGTTCTTTCGATCGTTTTGTTGGGCAATAACCTGCACTAGGGCAATCCCAGAGATCGCACATCATTCAATATTTCGGACTGGTCTCAAGGTTCGTGTAGAAGCCGACTTTTTCTGGAACCCAATGCACCTAGGCAAGTTCTCCAATTCAGCAATTGTTTACCCATTGGAAGACCAGTTCCACGTCCAAGTCGTCCAAATGTCCAGTTGAGCTTGAGGAGACCCCTGTGGGGGTTGGCTTTGCCGTCCCGGCGCTTCTCCTGGCCACGAAGATGTTCCTTGGAGCAATTGGACAGGACTGGTGTCGGGGGCCATTGGCCAAACATGTGGACTGCTCTGAGGCGGATTTTTGACCTTGCAGCTCTGCTAGGAGAAAGGACGCTACTAGGGGCGCTCCTGGCCTTACTACTAGTAACAAGAAGCTACTAGGAACAAAGGGCATCGCTACCAGGAGCAAGGATGCTACAAGCTTTGATCCGTGCTGGAAACTCTTCGGCACTAGGCACTTGACATGCTTGACGGAGCTAGATCAGAACAAGCAAGAACAAGTTCGGCCACTTTGTGTTATCGTGCGGCACAGTATGGAACAGAGGAGTGAAAGCCCTTTTGCCTGAATATGATGTTGACGAAGCTGTTTGTGCCCTGTGATGTTCTCCTGATGGTACTGCCTTTGGTCCATGGGTCATCCGCTGTTCCTCCCTGGTCGAGTGAAGGCTGGTTGAAGAGATCTTCAAGAAGCAGTACCCAGCAGCTTGGCTCACTCCAAATAACTCACATGTTGCTCATGATATCATGGCTAGAGATGTCAAGAGTGGAGAATTGGCAAGTTGGGGAAAAAGAAAGCTTTCAAACACTTCCAAAGGCTTCTCACAACTTCTCACTACCAACATAATTTTAACCATTGCGTATAAACATCACACTTTTCCCTATATACCAGATGAGACATTAGTGTTTAGCTGTCAAGAAGTTCCGCCGGCTCACCACTAGAAGCTACTGAGGAACATGATTTAGTCAACGGTCCGTCCCATTTCGGTTCAATTCAGTCTTCCATTTCCAAAATAGTCTAAGTCTAAGCTCATTTGTAAAGGGCAACGGACTCTCCATGCTCTTCAGCTCTTCTACATGATTGACCAAAGAAGGCAAGATGGGCAGTTTTCAGAACAACCAGACAGGTCAGCGAATTCTGCATTAAATGACCAAGTGCATCTTCAGATTGCAATAGCTGGCACTTGCTACCTCAATGAACCACAGTTCAGTCTTTGGTTGATATAGAGTCTGATAGAGTGGACAGCTTAGCTTGCCACAGGCCACTCATCTCACCCTCTCCGACCCTCTCCGACCCTCTCCGACCCTCTCCGACCCTCTCCGCCTCCTTCATGAAGGATGTGTTTCGACCGGCCCCTTCCCAGCAGCACCTTTGGGAGGAGCCGGGGTGGTGACGAGTGGTGTGTGCAGGTGTTCAATGCTGGGATGCCAAACACGACAAGAAGATCTCTTAGAAGACCAACTCCCTGAGGTTATCCACTGGCGATGTGACCAAGGGCAGAATAGTCACCAGGAGGATAGATGCACTATGATGCACTGTTTGTAGAAAGGATCAGATAGCCTCAATTTTCCTCGGCAAACAAGTAGACCCGTTTGGCGTGCACTGTGACAGGCCACAGGCGCACTTATATAGCTCCTGGAATGACAGGATAAGTCTCATGTCAGCGGCAAAACATGTTTCGTGGAAAGGGGAACGATTCCAACAGCTTTACTACGGATTGTGCAAGACCAACAAGTTAAGTTTACTCGCCAAAAAACTCGCTAAAAGATGGTCCTAGCACAAGCAAGACCTTTGAGCCCTTGAGTGTTTCACTTAGGAGTCTTTCAGTGCATGGTCCCCTAATATATACTTCTTCTATCTAGTCTACAAAACGAAGACGTGACATGTGGTTGCAGAGGCACGGACTGAAGAAGTGCCCACTAGAGCACGGGATGGCTCGTAGCCTTGCAACTTGCAGCCTTGGTTGGCTTTTTGAAGGTGGTGCACTTATTGCTGGACTCTCGTGCGAGGGATGTTGTGAGGCAAGGTTGAACGGCTTCGTGGAACAGCCACTTGGAACATGTGGGAGTGTTGTTCGACTTTGGCCCGGAACATGTTCGACGGTTTCACAGCCTTGCTTTGGCAGCTCGGAGTCACGCCAATTGAAAGTTGTACAATCACTGCTGGGCACCTGCAGCAAAGGATGCAATTCAACATTGCAACTGCTTTGCAGCACGTGAGAATAGTTGGAGAACTTGCGGTGACAAGATGGTACGTCACCGACTGGTGGGATGATGTGCTTTGGTTTCTGTTTCTGGGATCTTGATACCCACAGGACACACATGTTCTATCATTTTCTGATGAATGAAGAGAATGGACATCACCTGGTGGGAGCTTTGTTTCAGACTGACCAAGACGAGAGTGTACGGCTCATATTGTTTGGACGCACATACCCTGGAGTGCTGGAGCTCTGCCAAAATAATGCTGGTGCCTGCCTGGATCAATGTTATCCCGGTAGTGCTATTTGGAGGCCAGCTGCCCAGGCACCTGACACCTGATCAGTGTATGTTTACTCATCGCATGGAGCACAGAGACATACACGACCCATCAACGAACCAAAGGATGTCTGAATCTGTTTGGAATGTTTGGATAGATCGACCGATGCACTCAGCACTACAGACGTATACACACAGTCAGAGGGTCAGAGGGTCTTGGTATTTCCGTGAGATGTTTTGAGCTGTTCTGTGAGCCATAGAAGCAAGGACGCTACATGGTCTTCACGGGAGGAGCAACAAACTCTTCTTGTTTGTTCACTGTATAGTTTACATGCATACAGTATACACATGTAAATCTTGTGATGGATCATCAGCCCTAGACACGTTCTTTGCATCTCGCTGGTTTATCACCCTGTTCGCACGAAAGGAGATCAACATCATGTGCATGAAGCACCTGGACTCTGACTGCACCTTTGCCCACTTCGCTGCCTTGGACCTTCAAGTGGAAGGCAGCAAACTTTGGCGAAAGCTGCAGGTGCGCGGGTGACGCGGAGTCGCATTTGGTGTGTCTCAATGATGTCAACAGTGAAATGATCGTGAAGGTAATGCCAATTAGGAATTGCAGGCATTCAAGTCTACGATGACCAAACAGGCTTTTCAGGTTGAGTGTGAGTGAATGGAGCAGTGGGAGACAAATCACAGGTGAAAAATGGTTCATTAATTAATCAATTGACGTGTAGATTACACAGATCACAGCGAAACGATACAAGCAGTTCCGTAAAACGGAAGCCTTTGTTGAATAGACGTCATCCCGCACTTGCCAAAGCGGTGTTCGTGAAACGATCAATGCGACGGAAGGCGCGTGAAAAGTCAGTGGGACCTGGGGGCCTTCATTTGACAGTAGATCCTTGGCCCATCGCTGGTAGGTTGGAGGCCATCGCTCTTAGTAGCATCCTTGCTCCTAGTAGCGATGCCAGGAGCCCCCAGTAGCGTCCTTGCTAGGTTGGAGGCCATTCCGGCCATTCCTATTAGGTGACTGTCCTTGGTGTGTCAAGGCCTCGCTTGAGACCAAGCAGAGCTCAGTGGCTCGAGCACAGGCGGGGCAAGCTCGGCAGAGCAGTGCTAAACCGGCAACTCTGGTGGCTCTGCCGGTTCAAAATGATACTGTAATATCTGATAGTACTTAAAGCATGCACTTGCACTTGTTGAATCTTTTTGACATTTTGTTGTCGGTTGTCACCCA
>CAXIVM010001381.1:0-16550 GCA_964035705.1 Porites rus | reverse complement strand
GTCGCATGTTCTGACAGTAAGAAGAACCTAACATCTACTACATATCAGCTCCGTTTTTTGCAGTTCATGTCCTCATCAATGCTCGAAGCCATTGCTCAGTACCAACACTGTTATCGGTCCATCGGCATTTTGAGGATGACGTTTTGGGTAGTGGAACATCCTAAAAAACAACACTTCGTAATACAGTGTTGAAAGATGCTTCACACCTCTCACACAACACTGTGGACAAAAAATCTGATTTCCTCCAGGAAATTGGAAAGGGAAAAACTATGGTCTGCGGGACTTTGTGCATTGACCATTCAGGCCAGGAACTCCTGGCTCGAGTGGCCAACAGAGTATATGAAGATTGTCGATCCGGCGTTTTGAGTCTACCTGCTTGTCCAGACTTTGCCCCTGTGGTGAATGCGCTGAAGTGTGGCAACACTGCAGACCGCTCTAAGTCCTTTCGGGTTTCAGCTCAGCAACATGACCGCCTTTTGGTTCTAGAGTCCTATGCCAAGAAATGGCTCAACACGGAGAGCACACAGGAACGGGCGCAGAAGCTCATCGATGAACACAATGCAGAGTACAACCCTGTGGAACAAGGTGGTCAGTTCTGGATTGCAGAGAGGACCGACCTGTCACTGCACCCTCCTTCACCCACACCTCTGCATTGTGGTCATCGATGATCTTCTGCCCCCTTTTCTGTGTGAAATCCGTGTTGCGCCTCACTAGATGATGCGATAATAAACCAGGACATATATATTTACTGGTTGGATGCCCACCCAAGTCGCCCTCACACCTTTCCTTCGTTGAGTGTAGGACCGAGTCCCCTGAAGAGGATGGTTCCAAGTCTGAGCCGCCTGCCAAACGGGTCAAGCTGGAGCAAATAACGTCAGAAGAGATCGCCAAGCTTCCCAATGTGCCACTTGTTTAAGATACATTGAATGTTTGGCAACCGATTAAAAATGTATGACATGAAGCGGTATAACTAGATCTAGAGTCTACAATAGTCTACATCAATCTCTAATCTAATCATTATCATCATCTATCATCCCATCAACCTCTATCTAAGGAAGAAGCTCTCTGTGAACAATGCATGCGATTGGCTCATTGCTGGGGAGGAGGGTGAGCACCTGTTTGCATCCTCCCGTAGCCGAAACCAGTTCATGCAAGGTCGAGAGATGTACCTAGCCGACAACTGTTATTGAATCAATAGACTCCTTTTCTTACCCGAATTTTCAACGCATAGACTCCTTTTCTTAACACCTCATGTGCGTCAACAACCCAGGTTCTCCTTTGGACCAGGTGAATGGCGGGACGCTCAAGTGCCCTGTTTTTAAACCACAGTTTGAATGATGCGAGTGCCAATCAAACCAAATTCGCTGCGCAGTTTGACAAAGTGAACTTTTCTTCCCAAGGAGGCGAAGGAATGTATGGAAAACTCAGAGGGGAGATGGTTTTCCTTCAGCATAAAGAATGACAGCCATGTGATCTTGGAAAAGAAAGGGCTTCCTGATCACTTAAGCAAAATCGAGAACCTCGATATCTCTGTCACCGTGGACAGCATCCTGCATGATTTGCAGGATGCGGGTGAAGTTTCTAGACTGAGTTTCTAACGTGGGGTATCTTGTTTGGGTGAGTTGGGAATTTGTTGGAAACTTTAGGGACCGCCATCGGGAATTCAGGCGAAGGTGGAGGTGTCCCATCATGAGCTTCAAGATGGTCAGTGGCAAAGCGTGAAGCCTTTGGTCTTTGTCTTGGACGAGCCGAAAGAGGAGAAAACCAAACGTGAACGTGGGAAATCCCAGAAAAACAAGGGCGGGCCTCAAATGACCATCAAGAACTTCGGGGCATGGATCAGCGTGACAAAGCTCAAGACCTGCTCAGACACTGTGTCCATTGTATGGCGGTGCAGGTCTTTAGTCTGAAAAATAAAATTTGTTCAGTCCACCACTGGATTTGGTTTAGCTTTTTCCTTGAGCTTCTAGCCTGTTCTAGCCTGTTTCCTGGCCTTCCTTTCCTTGATCCGTTGACTAGGTTGGATGCGAGTGGTGGCAAAGGTACCAAAGTCTTAACACCGATCCGGCCAACACTTTGCCTGGGTCAAGCGATGGATCTGAATGAGGACAATGTGCGGCTGATGTAGATTCAATGTCAGGTTCCCTAAGCAGCTATGGAAATGTGTGGCATCCATCCAGCCACCCTCAGCACGTTTGGGGAACGAATGCCCAAGACAAACAAAATTGCAGCACTGAATCATTGAGAGGTTTTCTATATGCAATAATATAATATATGGTTGATGTGTAGAGCTTATACGAGGTGTGCGGCTGGGGTGCACAGTATGACAGGTGGATCCAACAATGTAGGGGGGCACACGTGCCTACACACACTCGAAGGAGTGTGCTTGAGGAAAGGGGATGGGCTGTGGCTGACAGATCATGTTTCACAATGCTTACAGTAATACGTTATTCATAAATAATGGCACTAAAATTATGGCATATTGCAAAACCGAACCATCATTGTGTCACTTCTAATTGTTCTCGAACTGGTGTCAAGTTGGTCCACAGCCCTGATTCTTCGCATCCTAGCCACAAGCAGCGTGTCTGGGAGGAGAGAGCTAGATAAGGGAAAAGGCTGCTTATTGGATTGTATTGTCATATGGTTACATGGCATACGTCACATTTAGATTGATGATCTGCAAATATCTGCAGCATTGTGTTTGAGATTGGGGTCATATAGAGCTGGGCAAGTGCTACAGTACCCATTGCAATGGCTTCCCAGCGTGTGGACACTGATGATGACAGTGTTCAAGAAATGCCGCTCACCACTTCCTTTCGACCTCCAGCTCCTTGACTCACAAAATATAGTAGTTATGTCTAACAACATTGCATGTAGCATGGGAATTGAATGATAGTAGGCCTTTGGGGTTTGAACGACCATGCCCTCGTCAGGCCTTCAATATGCAACACATCATGTCCTCGACATCTTCTGCGACCCCACTGCGCCTTCCAACAACCTCGGTGCCTGCATCTGCTGCCAAAGCATGTGCACCTTCCACCACAGATGGGAAGACACAGGGGAGTTCAGGCTGGGTGGTCAATTGTATCCAGGGTCTTGAGCCTAGTGGTGATGGTATTAGTTTCACTGTTTGTTGGTTGTTCCAGGAGTGATGTCGCATGGTTTACCTGGCCGAGTTGGTGGCTCTTCCGAAGATTCTTCGGACAAAGGTCCGAAAACCACTGTGCCCATGAAGAGACCTGCATCAAAAGGGAAAAATAAGTCTAAGGGTTCCAAAGGTGATTCTGAAAACAAGGACGCTGACCATGCACCGTTGGGGTTGGGGGAAGAAGATGATGATGATGACTTTGGAGCTGGAGGGTTGGGTTCTGATGAGGATGCAGGAGGGTCTGACATCCCCAAAGATTTGAGAAAGCGGCCTGCTGCAAAGCCGTCACCGGGATCGAAGAAGAAGCCAAGAAAGTCGGCCAAAAAGAACGCTTTTGGTCAGGAGCTGCCATATCAAACATCGCTCTTTTTGATGAGAAGATTCATTCAAACCCTTGACACAACAAAATCACCCTATCTGCGGGGTCCCTGCGTCTCTGTTTTGGAGGAGAATGCATCCTTGTGGGATGATGCTATGCAAGTTGAGCCACTTCCAGCGTCAAGGAATGTGTCTCTTGGAACAATGTGTACCATTGATAGTCACAATTGATATTCAGTGTATTTCAGTGTAGCTCCTTGACCACCACTTTTGAGGCAATCTGGCCTGGATTTGTCCAACTTGGGCAATGAACCTGATGGAGGGATGGATTGGCCAGACAATCAATTGGGGCTTCCCACACCGGAGTCCTCCTTCAAGGGCGAGTGCATTCCCTCACCACTCCCCAACTTGGAATCTTGAAGGCATTCTTCATTAAAAAAGGTACCTTTCCCATTGAGGTCTCTGACCACAAGCATGCCCAACTGAGGAAACATGCCTGGTTGAGATGCATCAGGATGGTGAGCATTGCGCCATTCCTGAGATTGGGACACCGCTGGTCTCTTGGCAACATCATATCGTGCACACACACATATGCCAATGTGCAATGCATAAAGGGTGCCCCAATGTTCCCATTTGTTGCTACACTAAAAGCTTTGTTTCAGGTATTGCCTGATGTCGCAGCAGAGCGCGCATCCAACGAAGAGGTAGGACTTGTTGTGCAGGTTGATGATTGAACGATATTAAAAGGCACAAGGCGTTTTTCAATCGCAGCATTCACTCCACCGTTGCAGGTTTGTGATGATGCATCGCTGAACCTGAGCCTGGAGAATATCCAGAGTTCTCAAGCACGGGTTGTTCAGGCTTTCCAGGAAGCAGCTGCGGAGCTTGAGGAAGGGTGGGTCAACAGGGGTTTTGTGGAGCTCACCTTAACAGCAATTGGACATTCGTTGGATGCCATTGATCGCGCACTGGATCCACAGAACTTCCAGGAGTTTCCACCTGTGGAGGAACTGCCAGACACCTTGCTCGATTTAAAGAGCGACACCCAACCTGACACGGATCAGCATGAGCAACCGCCTGACTCGCAAAGGCCTGAGACCATGCAAGTGCCTGACTTGCAATGCCCTGACACCCTGCAAGTGCCCGACTCGCAAAGGCCTGAGACCATGCAAGTGCCTGACTTGCAATGCCTTGACATCCTGCAAGTGCCTGACTCGCAATGCCCAGACACCCTGCAAGTGCCTGACTCGCAATGCTCTGACACCCTGCAAGTGCCTGACTCGCAATGCCCTGACACCCTGCAAGTGCCTGACTTGCAATGCCCTGAGCCCCCACAAGTGCCTGACTTGCAATGCACTGAGGCCCAACAAGTGCCTGACTTGCAATGCACTGAAGCCCAGCAAGCGCCTGACTTGCACACCTTACCTGAGCCAGAAACTGCAGATGCCAAATCTGCAAGCACCATTGATTCCAGCGCTGAAAGCAATTATCCCAACCAAATTGTGGAGACCGCGAGTGGTTCAACGGAGCACCCAAAACATGGTACAGGCAAGAGAGCTCAAAGCAAAGCAGCGGCAAAAGCAAAGGCGCTTTCAACTCCAAACAGCAAAGCAAAGGCCAAACCAGCAAACACAAGCAAAGCCTCTACATGTCGTCCAAAGCAGGGTGACCAGGAACCACCACTCACAAAAGATTCAGACAAGGATGTGCTTAAAGCAAAACTGCACTCAGTATCTTAGCCGCTGGATAAGTAATTTTTCATCTCTGCGTATCCACCACTTTTCATGTATTATTTCAAGCATCAGGCTCACAACTCCTATATTGTATCTCACATCTCAGGTCTATTCGTCTGCTTGGAAGGCTGCATCCATGAAGGACTCGGATGGAAAAGCACGCCGTGAACATGCTTATGCAAAGCGAAAGGAGTTTCTTTGGTCCAAAACTTCATGTGTCAGAACAGGAGTTTTTACGGCGCATGTGAAGTTATGGTACATATGTCATTTTCCCTTATGCTTCACTTGAACCAAATGCTTTTATCTAATCTTTACTTCTCTCCAACTGTCCGTTTGTTTCACTTTTGCTTTCACTCTTTCTATATTTAAGTCTGCACGAGTCTTTCTTTATTTCTGCTTGTCTGTGCGTCTCTTTATTTTTCTTTATGGTGTCCTTCTTGCTTGTTTGCTTGCTTGCTTGCTTGCTTGCTTTGCTTTGCTTGCTTTGCTTGCTTTGCTTGCTTGCTTGCTTGTGCTCTTCCTTCCTTTCTTCCTTCCTTCTTTCCTTTCTCTCTTTCTCTCTTTCTCTCACTTGCATTGTCCTAAGGTGGATTATCGAGAATGGGTGTGAGGGTCTGGATTGGCTCCAGAGCTATTTGAAGTGAGTGATGAACATACATCACAATCACATGTGATGCTGGGATTAATGCATCCATGGATCATTCGGGATCTGGACGTTGAAGGCGATGAAAATGGAAAGCCGCTGCAGCTCTTGGGGCGGGCGATTCAACAGTGACTCCCGACCCAGTCCCACATTGGAAAGGACCCAGATAGAGTTAGACTTGCTTTTTAAAAAAGTTTTGGTTTCCTAAAGAAAATCAGTGATCATTGTAGGCTCATCCAAAAAAGAGCACCACCATACTTGAGACCACACTTGTTTTACGTGAGATTCACCACTGCCTTTACTTGAGCCAACCCTCTCTTACTTGAGAACAGCAGCGCCTTTACTTGGAAGTTGGCGTTGCGCAAGTAACTTTTTGAACTTGGCGTCCTTGCTCTTGTCCTTCTTGTTGACTTCATGCATTCCTCACCCTGATCGGTCATGCTCCAGCTCTTCTTCCTCAGGTTGCTCCTCCTCCTTGTCCAGTGCCTTTGCCCAACAGCTTCCCCCCTTGGAACTAGAGCCCTGCCCTTTCTTTGGTTCTGCTTTTGCAGCAGCAGCTGGTCGCTTCAAGGTTGGTTTGTCACCATCCTTTACCTTCTTGTTCTTACCCATGTTTGAAGCCGCTTTGGCCTTTGCCTTGGCCTTGATCTTAGGCTTTCCTTTAGCATTTCCTTGAGCTTTTGGCTTTGCTGTGGCTGGCCTTTTGAAGGCCTTCGATGGTGTCTTAGGCAGATCTCCCTCCTGAGAAGCAGCCAAGAGATCTTCAGTCTCACCAATCTCTTCATGCACATTGGACTGGCTCATGAGGCCAAAAACACGATGAGTCCACACACTTGTGAACTTCAAAGCAGCTGTCATGAAGCAAAGCTTCCTAAACCTATACCTGAGTCTCTTCAAGTGGCATCACATGCACAATCACAAGGCACAAGTACCAAGACATGGACAAACTCAAGCGCATCACTTGTCACAGGTAAAGAGCTCAAGTGCAAGTCCTCGAGTACAAGAACAAGTCACAAGTAAGATTGAAGTTAACCTTATCTCAAGTACAGCTCCCCAAGTACAAGTTAACCAAATACACAAGTACAATTTGAGGCCCTCACAACCCAGACTGTTATCCAGTTGAGAGCTCTGTTCAAAGCTGACAGTGGGAAGAACCCCCAAAACCTATCTATCACCCCTGAACACCTCTCACACCACCTACAGCTCAAGCGCAACTGTTCATACTCACAGAGATGGGTCAGCTTTCCCTGTAGATTTTGCTGAGGAGCTTCGTCTTCTTCGCAAACCTGACAGGAACAACAGTGATTACATACATGGACATCTCAACTGCAGCTCAAGACACAATGCTTTCATCAAATCAAGTCTTCCTCAAGTACAACTCCAAACAAAGTCCTACAAAGAGTGGGTCTATTTTTAAATGCCAATCTCACATACAGCTCCACCTGAGATCTACACCTCAAGTACAATAACAAGACACAAATGACTCATGAATGTACAACTGTTGACCCATCCTCCCTCTTCATCCTGGGCGACATCGATGATTCTGAGGAGGGTGTGTTGGGTCCTCCTGCGCAGCCTTTTCTTTTCTTTCTTAACATCTTTGGATGACCCCTTGCCCTCATCTCCCTGGCCCTCCTCTGGTTCTGTAAGCTCTGCCTCCACATTCTTTGCCCTCTTCTCTGCTTCTGTCTGGCCCTCCTCATTGCGCTCTTCTTTCTCCTCCTCTTCTGTCTGGTTCTCCATCTCCCCCTGCTCTTCTGCATCCTTCTCTGGTTCTGACTTCTCCTCCTCCTGGTCGCTCACCTTCTCTGGTGTCTCTGGCTCTGAAGGTCATACATGAGAACCTTGGCCAAAGTACTAGTATGCTCCACAGTCCTAAACCTTGGACACTAGTCATCCACAAGCAAAAAGTCATACATGAGAACCAGGGCCACAAGTAATCCACAAGTGCAAGTTGACTTGATTTTGAGCAAAAATCATAGCTGAGAACCTTGGACACAAGTAAGCATTACTTATCCACAACTAAGTTTTGAAGAAGTTTTGGAGAACATTTGCAGAACTTTTGATGAACTTCATAGATTCTTTCAAATTTTACATTTACACAAAAAATTAGGTAAAAACAACCTAATTTCATCAATTTTTGTAAATTTACTAATTCAGTAAATTTAGGTAATCAGCAGACTTAGGGTGTCAAGAAGAACCCGAAGGGTGCTGGAAAGAAGAAGTCGCAAAAATGCCCAAGGAAGCCGACAAGCTGAACCTGAAGGAGGAGACACCCATGAATCTGACGGGAAGTTGGGAGGACATCCCGCCTACAAGAGATGCAACACGACAGCCAGCAAGTCAGCCGCAGATCGCAAAGCAGCGGATTGAGCGACCCACCAAGGCCAAGTTCAAGTTCCTGGAGTTGTACGCTGGGTTCAAAGGCTTCACCGCTGCTGTGGTGGAAGTCAATGGAGACCAGGTGGAGGCCATGAAACCGCTGGAGCTCTACGATGGTTGGGATATCCTCACCCCAGAGGGCTTGGAAGAGGCCAGAACCATGGCCAGAGAGATGCGGACCACGTCCACGTGGCCATTCCATGCCGAAGCTACACCAAGGCCAGACAGTCCGATCAACACGGGCACGTGGCGACAGTGCGCACCGAAGCGCAACCAGAAGGCTGGGGATCCGGTGGCAGAGGAAGGGAGCAAGCATTTGGCAGCGGTCGAGATCATCCTCATGGAGGCAGTGAAGGGAGGCGCCACAGTCTCCGTGGAGAACCCGTGGGATTCGTTCTTGTGGAGACCGCGAAGATGAAGAAGTTGGAAAAGCGCTTGGGCCTTACGGCGGTCTACCTCGACCAGTGCGCCTATGGTGGAATGTCAAAGAAGCCCACCAAGATCCTCACCAATGCCCCATGGATGCAAACAGTCAATCTCACCTGTGGCCAAGTGCGACAACACAAGCACAGCAAACTGGAAGGCAAGGTCTGGACCCTGTCACCAAAGGAATGGTCTGGAAGACCTCAAGAGCAGCGGAGTACCCATCCCGGTCTCTGCCATGCATGGGCCAACGCCCTGAAGACATACCTTCAAGAAGGTCACGGCCAGCAGCTGCTTCAGAAGAAGACCTTCGAGAAGGTGGGGTTGCATCAGAATGTGCTGGTCAGAGCGGATTTGAAGAGATCCACAGTGCCAAGCCCGCTCACAGCAGAACCCTCCGGACAACCAGACGACAAGGCCGTCAAGCTCCTCACCGCGAAGGAGCGAAGAGAGGCCGAGAATGAAAGAGCCATCGGAGGACTAAGGAACCCCAGAGCTTCAGTGGCGAGGAATTCACACCTTCGCACCACAGGGCTCAAACTGAGAAGAGTCCTGGATGCTGCTGTGACTCCAGAGGCGCTACATGACTTTCAAAGCTGCCCCACGGAGTCGCCTTTTTCACCCGAAGCCATGGCGCAGGTCAGAGAAGCCCTGGCCACAGAGTTTTCAACAACAGCCACGCACAGCGGCTATGAAAAGAAGATTCTGCAAGCACTTTTAGAGCAGTCGCATGACCCAGATGCTTTCGTGATCCCTAAATGGTTGAATGAAAGTTTCCCTTTGGGCATCATCCACCCAATCCCACACACAGGCATCTTCCCTCAGACTGAAGACGTGTCCGCCGAATGTCGGCTTTGTGCGGGAGAGTGGTGAAGGATTGGGACGGGACTGCACTTAACTACGAGTCATTTTATGAGGCCGGTGAAAAGGCCCAATTCGAGCTCGATCGAATGATCAACGAGGGTTGGCAGAATGCATGAGCACCTGGCCTCAGGTAGTTCAACAATTCGGTCCAGAGGCGCGGCTGACACCGATAGCATGCATCATCAAGCAATCACACGGCAAAGAAAAAGTCCGGTTGGTAGTTGACATGCGGAGAAGCTCCGTAAACGGGCTTATGACCGTAAAAGAGAGGGTCATCTTGCCACGTGTGAGTGATGTTGCTAGAAGTGTTCAAGCCCTAGCCTGTGAGGACTCCTATTTGTTAGAGCTACTTTGCATTGATTTTAAGGATGCCTTTTACAGGATGCCTTTTACACGATGCCTGCACACCCAGAGGAACGCGGCTATTTAATTGTCAAGGACATGCACGGAAGATACGTGTGCGTCAAGGTCTGCGCGTTCGGGCTCGCTAGTGCACCTCTTTTTTGGTGCAGGCTGGCAGCCAGCATAATGAGATTGGCACAGGCAACCCACCACGATTGGGAGGATAGCCTGTTACGTAGATGATCCCATCATTGTAGCATGTGGACGTACTCCCTTGGATCGTACCGTAATCATGCTACGTAGCATCCTCAAGATCCTGAGGGGTTTGAACTGGAGTGGATCGGCGTCAAGCTCGCCATACCGCACGGGCTCCCTCGTTCGTTTGAGGTTGAGCTTGCGGCAGACAAGGTCGACAAGCTCAAGGAGGCTCTCCGAGGGTTGTTAGATCAGCCCATGGTTCCCGTGAAGATCCTTCAAAGGACCACCGGAGTTTTGGGTTGGTTATCAAGTATCATCCCCGAAGTGAGGCCATGGCTCGCAATGCTTTGGGCAGTGTTGACACAAGCACTTCATCAAGAGGGGCCCAAGAGAGAGCGCACTCGTGAGCGCAAAGGACTAGTTTTTCGACGTCAGTTGGAGCATGCTGCACGATTTTTGTTGGCTCTTCTCTGCAACCTGAACGGCCCAACTCTCAGGCACACATACCGATTGCAGCCGCAGGAGGTTCGATGGTTCAAAATTGAGACAGACGCCTGTCCGACAGGAATGGGTGCGGTGCTCTACTTCGTGGGTAAACCCTTGATGTTTTGGGCCGACACTATTTCGGACGCAGACCTAGGGTTGCTGAAAGCCGAACGCATCCCGGATTACCAGACAGAGTTTGAGATGTACACGATTTTCCTCAGTCTGAAGGTTTTCTTGCCTTTGGTGCTACAGCCCTTCGCTATCTTTTTGAGAACTGATAACAGTGCCTCGCTTCACGCATGTCTTACTTACAAAGCCAAGTCTCCCCTTCTCACACATCTCACTGCTGAGTTCATGCTAGAGTTCCTATGCAACGGGTGGATCCCACCTCGTGGCGAACACGTGGCTGGAGTGCTTAATGACACAGCTGATTCAGGCCGGGTTGGCGCAGGTGAAACGGGTGGAGGCGCCTCCACGCGACATCCGCCAGACTGAAGACAGCTTGTGAAAGAAAGGGGAGTTTACTTGCGACACTGCGTCTCATGTTGGCCAGGAAATCCAAGTAAAAGTAAGTAAAATCAACTGCAGTCGTTTGCTTTGGTGTTGGTTCTCGTGCACGGTCGGTCGTGTTTCGTAAGTAAAACCAACTGCAGTTGTTTGCTTTGGTGAAGTGTCTCGTTCACGGACGTGTTTGAGCTTCGGGGTCCTTCGCAGTCACTTGCCAGTCGGATCTTTTGGTTGAGCCTAATGTAGTTGCACACTTCACTCGTCTAGTTCGAGTTGTGTCCGAGTGACTAGGTTGATCGAGTGTGACTTAAGCTTGACTGACTGATTTGATTTGAACTGAACCGCATGAACGGAGCGAACGGGCTCAAAGGTCGAGCTCGAACAGTCATGGGCTCGATGTTTTCGCGCGGTGCTGACCGCGGGAGAGGAACGTGGTTCCCACCTTTTGCTTTGAGCATATACCTCCGAACGGGGTGGCTCTCATTGCCAATTCGACTGGAGGTGTCCAGACTGTGACCCTGAATGGTGGAAGTGGGGAACAGCTGCTGGGAGCAGCGTTGAGGCAGGTGAGCTCCGAGGTTGGAAGCCATCCAAACCCGACTACTCCTGAAGAAGCCCTGGTGCCGCTGGAAGAGGTGGCATCTGGCTCAGCCGACCCGGTTGTCCTCGCCAGCTCAAATCAGCCTCAACGAAGGCGACCTGGGGCACCTGTCACTCCCAGTGCCACACCGGCTCAAAAGCGTTGGAGAGGAAGTGCTTCTGATGCCATCGCCATCGCCTGCTCTGACAAAGCCACGCAAACCGCCATGGAGACGTTCCAGGAGGTGGTGTACGCACCCGGCACCACCCGCACCAAGAGTGCACTGTTTAAGCTGTGGACGGACATCCTGAATGCCCGGGGTCTCGCACCACTGCCAGTTGACCCCAACAAACTCAACATCGTGAGCTCGGTGCTGAGGGCTGCGGGCTTCAGATCGGCCCCGACATACCTCTATGAGGCCAAGGACTGCCACGTGAGAGCGGGCTACGCTTGGTCAGACGCGCTCGACGTGGCACTACGTGATTGTCGGAGGGGCCTCACCAGGGGTATGGGCCCGCCCTGCAGGGCCTTGGAGATCGAGCCCACATTATGGGCACGTTTGCCGGAGCATCCGGAGACTTCGTGTGGGACTTGGCCGGCCGTGAGAAAGTATGTGTGGATCTTAGGCACGTGCTTCTGCCTCCGCGAGGTGGAGTTGGGCTGCATCATGTTCAATGAAAATGGAACTCCCTGGTCGCAATAAACCTGACGGTCTCCAAGACGGATCAGTACGCTCGTGGATGCAAGCGCACGCTCGGCTGCCGCTGCAACACCAGGGAGTCGGTCGTGTGCCCGTACTGCATTGCTTGCGTGCTGGTGAACCATCAAGAAGTGATGTTGGGAGTGGAGCACGGCTCCGAGGATGCGGCCAACTATCCCCTGGTGGGTCAGGAAGGTGATCCAGCGAAGGTCGTATCGAAAGAAGCCATGCTAGCGGCTCTGCGAGAGGATGCTGGCTACCTCAAGGACAAAGGCTGGCTCAAGGAATCGGATGATCTGAGCTTGGTCTCTGGCCATAGTCTCAGAAGGTCAGGTGTGAAGCATTGGGTGAAGGCGGGAGTGCCCGAAGAGCTCATCATGTTCCTCACGAGGCACTCCAGCTCGGCGGTTAAGTCCTACATCGAGGACGCCAGGGAATCCTGGGTGGTGGTGCGCAACCAGATCGCCGAGCAGTTGAGAGCTTGCAAGATCGCATCGCCGGGCTGGCGGCCAAGGTGAACACGCTTGAGGAATTGATGGCAAAGATCTCCGAAGAGCAGAAAGCGCAGAAGGCCATGGCACACTTCGATGAGGACTCGGTGAAGTCCTTGCTTCGTGCCTACCTGAGGCCACCGGTGGTGACGAATCTTGCCACCCTGAAGTTTCATGCCGCTTCAGTGTCAAACAGCCAGTTGGCGCCGAGCCGCTGGCAAACAGCGTGCGGTTGGTGCTATGTGGCAGCAGGACAACTGGTGAAGCCAGCGGCGTCCTCTGAAGAGATTCCGCCGGAAGCCACTCCATGCACTAAGTGCATGAACTACCTGCCGTACTGGGCAGCAGTATAGGACACCCACCGAATACGGCTCGGAAGCAAAAGGAGAGTTCTTGTGCGTCCTAAGTGTTTGAACAAGTCTGTTTTTAAAGAAACAAGGTAGGCATTTAAGTTGGCCTCGACAAGTTCAGCGTGCTCGAAACGTTCAGCCAGTAAGTTTGGCCTAGAGCACGTTATCGAGGCCAGAAGGACGCGCTTCCGACGAACTTTCGATAAACGGGAGCCCAGCGGCGAGTCGAGTCGAAGTGTTGTAAAGGCTTAAAGGTTTGGAGGCGGGTAGTAGGGAGTGCAGACGACTGTGCGGTTTTTTATGGAGCAAAGATTTTGCGTAAGAAAAAGAATAGCACTAAGAGTCTGCTTGGTGGTTTGTTGAATCGTTCGTTTCGATGCTCGTTGAACTCGTGCCATTTTGGCCCCAAGAGTCACACGAAAATGTATCTCCCTCCACCAACCCCTGACGCCTCCAGAGCGATAAGTTCTTCATGATAAGTTCGAGAGTTCTTGTGCGTCCTAAGTGTTTGAACAAGTCTGTTTTTAAAGAAACAAGGTAGGCATTTTAGTTGGCCTCGACAAGTTCAGCGTGCTCGAAACGTGCAGCCAAAAGTTTGGCCTAGAGCACGTTATCGAGGCCAGAAGGACGCGCTTCCGACGAACTTTCGATAAACGGGAGCCCAGCGGCGAGTCGAGTCGAAGTGCTGTAAAGGCTTAAAGGTTTGGAGGCGGGTAGTAGGGGAGTGCAGACGACTGTGCGGTTTTTGTAGGAAAGAGGCTTACCCGGCTTACCCATAATTTGTGTTCTAGGGTGGACAGTGGTTCTGAGGAAACGGAGGGTTCGGGAATCTGACGTACATTCAATTTTGACCCATTTGATGCCTGGTACAGCAGTTTGACTTTGTGTATTGTAAGGAGGAAGAGGCTGATTTCATGAAGGCATTCGAGGGATGTCACACGCTCAAACATGGAAAACACATCAACAGCACCATCGGATCAATTGGTCCCTGGTCTCAGAAGAGAAAAACGAAGAAACGACACGACACATCGCCGTTTCACCTAGGGAGGTGGGTTCCTCCTACTTTCAACGCCCCGAGCTGGAGCCACCGCAATTTGGAAAACGTAGCAATTGTCAGTTGAGCATGAGGACGAACGGGCGCCGCCTCGTATTGGAACGCGGATGTTGGATTGTTTCAGAACGAGGACGTAGGATCAATTGGGAACTCGCACGCGCATGGTGTTCTACTTTGCTTCTTTGTGCGATTCTCCTTGGCGGATCAAATGTGAAAGAACGGAAGGCTTGACAGGTTTCCACTGCTTTCTGCGCTTGTTTTCTGATGTTTTCCAGCCAACGATAGCCAAAGCCTTTCCAGCCGCGTGCACGCTTACTGTAATCTGTTGTTCCAAATAGATCCACCCTCTCTTTCCAAGCCACACTGTGTTACTTGACCCAGCATTGTTCTCCTATGGTGCGAATGCCGCAGGTCTGTCGCCAACCCCACCCTCCCCCCACCAGCCCCTACAGTAGAGAGTCGTTCCATAGTTGAATCCTGGCAATACGGCCGTATCATAGGTAAACCGCCCTTGTTTCTTCTACACACCGGCTTTTCTTTTTGCATTAAAGGCTGTATCAAAGCTTTACAGAAGGCAAATTTGCCCAAACAAGGGCGCAAGTCGAGTTTTCTGTTTTTTTGCGACCGCATAAGGCAATAACAGTCGAATTTTCACCTTCTACCACAGATTGTGTAAAGCAACGGCGGCGGCGGAACTTGGAATGTGAGCAAGCAGTCCTGGCAAAACTCGTGCACTATGTCCTTTTTGGATGGGGAATTTGTTTTGTCACCTGCTCGTTTCGAGCCAGCTTTAGAAAACATTTGCAGCACGTTGTTTGTATGTTCGGGAAATGAACACGCGCACTGCTGGACATGTGCCCCCCGCACCCACACCCACACGTAGACCAAACTTTGGTCAAATGATCAGATTTTAACCTGATTATAGGCTTTTGGTGTTGGTGAAACATGGAAACAAAGCTGCAAGGGCTTTGCCATATCATCAGTCCCACCAAGTCGACAAAATTTGTTGGACTTACCAATGATTCGCCCCTCTGTTTTTTTGGGCGCGCAACCCCAGCACATCTCGAGAACCGACTTGGGAACACAGAAACAACGCAATTGGTTTACAAACGGCATTTTCCTTGGTCCGTTTTTTGTTCCTGATATAGAAACGAGCGTTCGGAGATCGGTCGAGCAGACGAGTACCAATTCAGTGGCGCGTAGGCCGCGTATGTGAATACCGTTGAGTTTGGTGATTCTCTTCTGATCTGGGGGGTTTTACCCATGTTTGCTGGGGATTTATTTATGTTTCGCCCGTCTGACTCTGCCAAGAGCATTGTTTGCGCATGATTGTCTCTGTCCTGTGAACTGGCCTTTCGATCACATCAAAATGATCTCTAAAGGCAGCGAGACACCAAAAGATGGTCACGCACAGCACCAGGGACCATCGTATCACAATTCAAAATTTGTAAATGAAAATTCAACCAAAGACGATTCGTTCAAAACCACCGGAAAAAAGAGAACACACACACACAAAAAACACAAACAAAACCGAGTCTTCTTGTTTTCGCATTGCGTAGCAGAACTTCAGGCCTGGGGATCCAGGCCCGATTCGAGGGATTTAGACCATAGCATCTATAACTATTGTTTTACGCGTGATACGATTCTTTGGTGGTAACCAAATCGATCAACCAAAACGTTTCTGCAAGCCACGGTTGGGCGGTGGGAATGGTGCAAGTTCCAAAATGAGTCTGTTTTGGAAAAGGATGCAATTTGTGTTTCTAAACGATCCGTCTCACGTGTTCAATGAGCCGCGTGCCCTCAGAGATTCTGGTGCTATTTTCCAGGCTGAGATTGATAGCACTCCGCCAGGTTTACTTTCCAGCCAGGCTGCGGCTCAAAGAGCGTGACTCAAAAACCATCCACAGCAGGGGGCACCGGCGCCCTCGGTTCACCGCGAAATCCACCGGCACGGCTTTTTCGCTGAAAACAAATCCGAGAAGATTCCGATTGGAACCGGCAAATCGAATATAGATGGAATGTGACCAGGTGTTCGTTTTTTTGGGTTGCATTTTGATACGTCGTGATACTCGGTCTTTGGCCTTGCAAACATGGTTTTCGGACGTCTCTTTACATCATGGGCTAGCACAGGAGCCCAGCTTCCAAGAGGTTTCGCTGAAGAAGGCAACCTGTGCGGTCGACATTTGTGAAGAATGGGACGAGTTCGGAGGATTTCTTCAGATCAACAGATGTAAATCCAGTGCAAATGCATTAAAGTTATATAGATGCCTCAATGCCAAACTGCAAGAACACATCCAAACCACTGCATGAAAACGCCTTCAAAGGTTTCCA
>CAXIVM010001380.1:0-15000 GCA_964035705.1 Porites rus | reverse complement strand
ACCCAATCACTCTCCCACTCTCAGTCACTCTCACTCTCACTCTCACTCTCACTCTCACTCTCACTCTCACTCTCACTCGCGCTCACACTCACACTCACACTCACACTCACACTCACACTCACACTCACTCTCCCACTCTCACTCTCACTCTCCCACTCTCACTCTCTCTCACTCTCACTCTCACTCTCACTCTCACTCTCACCCACACTCACTCACACCCACCTTCACTCTCACTCACTCTCACTCACACTCACACTCAAACTCACTCACTCACCACCACCGCCACCGTTACCACGATCCCCACCTTCAGCACCACCATCACCTCCCTGGACCCCAATGCGTCTAGATCTCTAGACTTTTCTGCTTATAGACCTCACACAAACCGTTTGGGTCTCTTGCCAAGAGAATCTTTTCTTATGAATTACACATGTAACTACTGTTTGTCAAAGATATAAGTACCCCTATATTTTATAAAAGGCCGGCGTAAAGAGAAGAGGACAACCTTGGTTCGACCAGTTATATTTTCTCTATATTTTCAGGTGAAAGGTGATGAAACAAAGGCTCATACAATCTAGTATGTGTTCGTTTGAATGGGTTTCAGGCACAAAATACATCAAAGGCCCTGAATGCTAAACAACAATCCATACACACGATTTATTTTTTGACAACTTGCACCTGGCCAGTTGACATCACGATCAACCCAGACTGAGTCTACCAAGAGAGCGTTTGATTGCATCTCATCCAACCCTGCATTCTTCGTTTGGCTTCTCGAACATCCTCCAAATTGAAACATATTGTGGACAATCTATTCTTGGAGGTTCACCTTTTGGAGCTTCACGCTTGAACTTGTGCTCTGCAGGCTGACTCTGGGGTCCTCCCTTGATGTGGCCCAGAATCAATCAACATCGATGATGTTTTTAGCAATATATATTTAGAAATACTGTAAATTTGCAGACTTCAAAACGCAGCAAAATACTCAGAATTAAACACATATCAAACACGTCCAACAAGCAAATCGACAATTGCCCAAATCCAAAGATAGGTGAACATAATAGAGATCATCATATATAAACCATTCAAACACATAGTGATCATAGAACACCGCCTTTCACCAAATCACCAAAGTTCTGACAAATCATTCTTCGATTTTAAACATGGTATCATTCCCAGCAGTCTACAAAGGGAGCGGTGCAGCTCTAATTGCCGCGGGCGAAACTGGACGGAACGCTCCGGAACGCGCGCTCGCAAGGGGTACTCGCAAGAGGTGCTCGCAAGGTGAGTAGAATTGTGTACAAACACGCAATTGGAGCACGCAAGAATAGATCATTGGAAACAACAAGTAGACAAACCTTGCAAACATAAGACCTTCGAAACGCCTCTCCGGCCACAGTCTCATGCGCTAGAATCATTTATTATGTGTTCACACCCTCTCCTTGCGCACAATGGATCTTTTTACATGTGTTCATCCGCTTCTTGGAGTAAAAGACAGGTGTTTGACATTGTTCTGAAATCTGCGCTAAGCTTCTCTGGCCACAGTCGCTCGAATCTGCACTAAGCCCTCCGGCTGCTCGAGTCATGTGCTGAAATGATTGATGTGTTCACACCCGCTTCTTGCACGTGCTGGAAACTGTTCTGTGTTCATATCCGCTTCTTGGACGAACACAATCTTAAAGTTGAAGTTCGAAAGCGGAGCGAACGACAAACACTTGCTTGCAGAAGGCAAATGGATGCAAAGGCCTGAATTTGTTCTAGCTACAACGGGGCCCAAAAGGTAATGTAAAGTCATCACTGCAGGTACGCCAGACTGATCAGGTCTGGTATCACCACCAATTGCAAGTGTCTTCCTTGGCACGCGTCTTGCAATGGTGCTGCTGCCCCCTGCTTCCAACATGCTTAAGCCACAACCGTCAAAATGGATGTCCGTGACTCCAAGGCTCAAACACACGAGCATGGCGAACATATTATGCAACTGAAGCTGACTCAGGACTTAGTGGGCAAAAGTTTTGAGGACCATATTTTACACCATCAAACAACTAATTCAGCAGAGCAGCTAGCTTTGCTTTGCGGCTTCGCGAAAGTAGTTTGCGAGTTTGATTGCGCATTCCATTGTCTCCATCAATCTCCATCACGGTCCACATGATGTTGAAGATTTGCCTCACATGTTCACATATAATGTTCGTCCCAAGCATCCGGACATGCAAACCTAAGTGCTGTGCACAACGAGCTATACAAACCAACTGAATAAAATGACATGTAAGGACATATCAGGTGCAAAGAGTGTGCGTTTCCTAGCAAACCCAGCATTTCGTTATTTCAAGCCAAACTTTGCCCCTCGTAATGGAATATTCTCCAATCCCTGCCTCCCCTTTCCACACCTCACCAACCCTTTCAATTCGCACTGACCCCCTACACCACCACCCAGTGGAAAATATTGCTAAAAATCCATAGAAACAACTTCCATCCCAGTTGGAGATTGAACGATTGCGGGTTCAGGGTTTTTGTGGACATTTGTAATACTGTAATTGCTCCAAGACTGTGTGACCACAGCGAAACTTGCCAGTTTCCAGCTTTTGCCTTGTTGAGGGCGTAAAGACGCCATCTTGGAGAAAAGGCCTCGTAAGACATTGGTTTTCTGAAAAGGTTCGAAGGTCCAGGTGTTTGAAAGAACATTTTTACTTGTCCTTGCATGAGTCGAAAACGAGTAACTGGTCTTTCAAGGAAGCTACTCGAGTCCTTTATATGTTGGATGAATATTGCACGACAGTATCCGACATTGACATTGATGTTCGGGTCCCTCATCAACGCGCAAGGGTCTTTCAGAGTGACCATCCACATTCTCCCAGTTGGTGGTGCATACAGAAGCAGCGAAGGCAGCGGCAGTGGGGAGTCCTTTGCGGAGGTGCTTTCTCAGGCGTGATCTAAAAGGCACTTTAGGGAAGAACCATATTGTTTTCAAGGCCCCTTGGTCCATGGTGTTTGCATTGGTATAGTGTCATTTCACCATCAAACTATTGTGCTTGCCCGGTCGCTGGCTTTCTCGCCTTGGACACTGTGACCCCGATGACGAAAACTGATGTCTGGGCACCATTGATCAAGTCGGTCCTGAGGATCGGGCGATGTGCTTTTTCCCGAAACATGGGGGCGAATCCGATTATATAAGGAATATGATACCAAAAAGGCTTTATCCTGTCTCGATTCCTGCACAGCAAACCCCAGTTCTGGACTGACCAGCTCTTCCCTTCGTGGCTTTGCAGCTTATTTGGGATCGGAAGGTTCTGATAGCCCCAGAGCAAGGGAGCTCCTGAGCATCTTTGCAGTTTCACTTGTGCTGCACCATGGATCCTTCTTCTTTGCCGAAGTACGTTTTCGCGGAGACTTGGATCAAGGGAAGGAGATCAGTTTCGTGGCAGAGAGCCATGCTTGTCCAGTTCCCACCGATATCCTCCCATGCTCCTGCATGTCCCGTTCTGGGGTCGGAGCCGAAGCAAATGAATAACACTCATTTTTTGCAGTCAAGAGTCAAGTGGATCAAAGTGTTGCGACTCTGGTTGCAGGGATTGTCAGGTACACCCAGACGATCTAGGAATCTAGGACGGTTCCATGACCATCAAAGCCCAAATTGGTCTTTAGGTGACCCAAAGAGGAACCTGCTTCAAGACTCTTTGGACTTCCAGGCTTCTAGCGTATATTGGTACCAGTTGTTCATGGTGTGCTCGATTTTAGAATTTTGGGTTCGAGAGTCCAGGGACGCCCGAAAAAAACAGAAACGCCATACAGCGGAATGATCGTTTGTATTCCAATTGGTCTCATGATCTCATGTCAACAGAACTGGCAATTTTGGTTCCAAGAGCCCACATGTGAATGACACCGCAATCTTTTGTTGTACAGTGGTTTCGAAGAATAGATGGCACACACTGACCAGATGGCACACACACTGACCCCAAAAGGTGGTTTAAATGGGCCACCATCTAAAAGTGATTCTTGGGGGTTGTGCCATCCGAAAACACTGTGCCAGTACCGTCCAAGACCCTTTTAAGCTCCCGGAACGCGGTTGGATCGGTAGACAGTAGCTGGGCATGTAGCAGCGAAACACCGATGGTTTTCTGGAGGTGTGTTCTGGAGGGTCAACATACGGTCGAAGCAGCAAGTTAGGCCTTTTGTGGACATGTCTCCCCGAAGAGTTGACGAATCAATTCCACATCAGATATGCCAGATACGCCCAGAGCTGAGTGAGCCGAGTGTGGAAGTGAAACGAAGTGAACTCCACAGATTCATCGACTTGTTCGAGGCCCGTTGAATGTCTGCCTTGCCTTCTCTCGCTTAGCGTTCCTTTTTGTGAATCCTCTTAGAATCCCTTAGAGGGTGTTCCTGTTATTTCTCTGGAAGGTGTCGACCACCCTCATACAATCCGGTATCCGTCCAACCAGTCGGTTTCCAGGTTAATTTTTGTTGGGCGTGTTCAACGCGTTCTTGAAAACATGGGAAAACTCGTACACCCTTGGGCTGTCCTTGATTTGTTGGTCTCAGGAGAAGAATACATTCTTGGAGGTCACTTTGGAGGAGGAGCTTTCGACGTGTCGATGTCGGGAGTCGAAGCTGCCCGCGAAGACGAACCTTCGCGCGCTTTCCACGGTCCCATCATCCCATCTCGTAGCCGTTTTGATGGCTTCGTGTGATGGTTGAGCAGAATGATCGGGGACATGGTGTTGTCATGTTGCGTGGATGCGTGGATGCTTCGGTCAATTTTCAGGGATGATGTCAACAACTTACCGAATGCATTTTCGGGGGTTGATGTCAATCAGTTTTCGGTCAATGTTCAGTTGCTCTTTCATTCAGCAACTGATGTCAACAGATTCAGAAACTGGTGCAGATTCAGAAGCTTGTCTTGCAACGAATCTTCAGTCGGATTTGGCAACCAACTCTATGCGCCTTGTGGAAAAACACCGGGTAATTACCGGCCAGCGCTGGCAGTGGACCAAACATTGCTCTTTCCACTGGAAAAAATGGCAGCATATCTGCTTGGCGGGGTTCTGGAAAATGGGTTGGTCCCCCAAGAGTACAAAACATCTACCCCTCAGACCTCTTGGCAGCGCCCTTGCGCTCCTTGTAGCGCACGGGGGTCTTCCCAGAGATCAGTTTGCAAAGCACCGATCAAGCATAGCAGCATAAACCAACCACTATTCAAGATACCGTTCCGTTGCGGGTATGGTTTTGGACGCTGCTCAAACCGAGCCCCCTTGCCACATCGAAATATGGGAGACATATGGGAATGGGGCAAGCTGGAGCCCTGGTCCACCATGTAACTTAACAGGTCAACCAAGGTATCCTGGTGCCATGACCCACAGCCATATGTGCAAAATAGTGAGACCTCCGAAAAAGGCAACGCCCCCCTGGGTTTGGGTTCGGGAAATACACCGGTCTACCCAGGGGCCATCGAAGGTTTCCCTCTTCAAACATCCACAAGGGTCGAACCCCTCGGCACGTCGAACCCGTCGAACCCGTCGGCGGATCGGTGAGGACTCGATGGTGTTGCCACGGAGGTCCTCATGGTCCTGCGGCGACCACGCACCTCGGAGGCGACACGCCACTCGCAGCCGCTCGCGGCGAGAGGTCCGGAAAGATTCGTGGCGGCTCTTGTGTGGCACTGGAAAGCGATGAAGCAACTGTTGCTTCTGACTTCTGACGCCTCTCATCTTGTTTGGATAAGACTCAGACTTCTGCAAACAGGGTTCTGCAGCCCGTTTGCCGAGTGGTCTACTGATCGTGGTCTGTGATTTGATGGAGGGGAGTCAAACGGAGCGAGTGACCTGCTTGCGCCAAGGAACGGCCTCGTTTGATGTGCGAGCTGGAACGGGAAGAGGCCGAAGGGAAGGGAACAAACTCTGCACCAACATGTTCAACATGGCATGTAGGTTTGTAAGGTTGTCCGGAGGTTTGAAGGGAGCATTCCATCGGAACAGTTCGGTGGGAACACTCCAACTAGCGGGTAGCTAGCCTATTGGAATTTTACTATTACATCCTCCTTACATGTACCCCTATGAAATGCAGATGCCTTGTGCTTACCTGAATATACGTAATACGCCACCTGCATGTATCAAGTAAGGGCTATATTTTTACTTATTACGCCTACTAGCTGTTCTTGTCATTCTTTGTTCCCTTTTTCAATCCGAGTTGCGGTTTCGACATACCTGGAACCTATTGGAGAGATTGTTTTCATGGAGTTGCTTTCATGGAATATTGACTATTTTAGGAACACTTTTTGCATCATTTATATAGGGAATATTTGTGGGTTGCTGGTCCGAAAAAAGCAGTGAGCTATGTTCTGGCTAGGCGATCCATGTTGTAAAGCACCAATGTGGTGAGTATTCATCGGAGGTTATCGGTAGCAACTCAGCTACTGGTGACCCCATTTGGGCCGATGGTTTGGCGAGGGAGTTCGAGCTCCAAGCTGATAACAGAGCTTCTGTGTGAGCATCATTGTTTAGCCTGGCTAGATCTGCTCTCAGACACACTTCAATCAGAATTCCTGATGAATAGTTTTCTGATATTTTCTGGATGTGCTGCATTAATACACTTTCCATCAAATTCTTACAGGATATATATATAGTCTGACAGGACAACCACTTTGGGGTTGATTGGGTTTCCAAGTGCACATTCATCCATACGTCATTGTCCTCTTCCTTACTTCGATTTCCCAACCACTCGCCAAGTTCACCCCGAATCCCAGGAGAGATAATTTTGTGACACATTCTATTCCTCTCACAACCAACCCTTCTTCGAGGAGACTTCAACGTGCGACCACCAGAGTAAAGGAAGTTCCCTTACTAGGAACAAGAAGCTACTAGGGGCTCCTGGCCTTACTACTCCCGTCACTTGCGCTACGTCTGCCGCGCTTCCCGTGGTCCTACACCGTATTGGTGGGTACCAGGGAGTTGGTGAAATATCAGGATGTTAACAAATCTAAAAACTGTACAGAATGACCACCCTCTAACTACGTGAGACCGAATGTCCGCGTGGCACGAAGATGAGTGGGCATGGAATTATGGATTAATTACGAATTGTCTGCAGCCGGGATAGGAACAGAGCCCAGGTCCCCCCGACGATGCCAGGCCTTGCGCAGATTCCTCCGGTATAGGAATGATTGATGAAATGTGAGGTTGATTGCATCAGCGGCTGGGAAATGAGTTTGAACGAATTGCATGGGAACCAGGCCATCAGGATGGTATGGTGGTCTGCAGTGCAAATTTTCCGCATATTTGAGGAGGGTGCGTTGCACTGCACCTGCATTGGGAATTTCAGGACGAAGAGGAAATCCTCCGGTATAAGACCGACCCCATCCAACTTTGGTGAGACTGAGGGAACCTGTTTTAGAGTATGCTGGCAACAGAGGCGTACTGGAGTAACCTTGAAGGTAAAGTACAATGGTACGAAATGCTTCCGCTTGTGCACGGAGTGATCGACGAGGCACCGGAAGGGCGAGAACGCGAGGATCTTGCCAATGAAGCGGCTTAGCACGAGTAGAGGTGTCAAGACGGACCCAAGTAGGGAATTGAAGACCTGTGTTCACGATAAATGCAATGGCAAGTTCATGCCAAGTGATTCCGTCGGTGATTAGGTTGTCCGTGAATTGATTGTCAGGGGATGGCCATTGTAGAGAGGCGCAAAAACGAAGCACCAAGTCAGCATACTGGTTTCCCCAAACACAGGCGGTGATGAACGCGGGATGAATCTCAGGTTGGTAGAGCATAGCAGGAGGTGGAACACGATATCGTTCACGTGCACGAAAGATAGTACCCCAGTCTGTGTGAAGATCTGCTGAGGGTCCTGTTGAAGTACGCTGGGTCTGTGCCTGTTTGAGTTGTGTATGATGCAAGTTTAAGGCAGCAAGGTACTCTAAAATACAGCGTGTCTGAGTATACTGGTCATTATGCCACAACTGTGCATCCCGAAAAAGAGAATCAACAACTGGATGATCCGTCTGTCGAGCCCGGACGGCTGCCGTGTCCGCCCACGAGTTTCCCAATGCATCCTCTCGAGCAGTACCAGGGGGCATTTGCGCGATATCCTGATGAGAACGAACTTTACGCAGGATGAATTTTGAAGGCTGCCAATAATCCGCTATCAATTGCAGAAGGTCTGCATTAGCTAGCCGATGCCACGAGGGAAAAGCATGTGGTCGAGTCACTTGATGGATAGTATTTATAACATACTGAGAATCCGTGGTAATAACGAGGGTATGCGGCCAGTGTTGTTCAGAGGCGTGGCGAACTATCCAAGTGACGGCAGCAAGTTCCGCCCGGGCAATGGATTGAATACCTTGAACATGCTGAATTTTGATCGTAATATACGGGGTGGGAGAGGAATCTGGCAGGAATTGGATAACTGACCAAGCAGCTCGTCGAGTTTCTGGATTAAGAGGGGTATCTGCTGAGCTATCGGTAAAGAAGTAAAGGATGTTGTCGGTTTGATGAATGGAGGTGTGGCTAGTATCAGAGCCTCGATATGCCAACAACTGGCGCAGCTCAGCCATCTTGGGGAATGAGACTGGCAATGGCAGCCAGAGTTTATGTGGATTGTGTGTTAAATACGTAACGGCCTGTGGATGTTTCTGACGAATGAATGCAAATGCAGGACACTGGAGTTGTTGATGGGCATGGGTGTCTATGGCGTCGCAAAAAGGGCATTGAGCAGTCACTGTAGAGGTCCATAGGGCTTTGACCGCTCCCACTTGATACCCCCCCGTAAGATTATAGGCGATCTGCCGCAGAGCTGTGACTGACAATGTTCGCAGAACCCGAGACAAAATCGTGAAATCAAATGGGTGGTCGGTCACACCTTTGCGATGGCAGATTTGTCTATTAATTTGGTAGGACCATGCATGTCGGAGTGTCTGACGAATTTGGCGAAGGGATGCTTGTCGGATGGAGACTGAGAGGTAACCGTCTAATGTCAGGTGTCCATTGCAATCCAACGACCATCCAACCATGTTTAAGTATCTTGCTAGAGCGCCCGCTGGGCCAATCACGGCACCTGTATGATGGACGACGGCATTGAGGAACTTGGTAGCAAGACTCGAGTTGTGGTGAAAAAGGCGACGTAAGAATGTGAGGGCGGTGGATATCACATAAAGCAGTGGATCTTGCAGTTGAGGAGAAAAGGCATGGACGGCGAGCCAACTAGAGACTTGGGATTCCGGTCCCACAAGGGCAATGGCCGCTTCACGGCGGAGTGTGCGAAAGTGCTGTTCCCCCACGATCTGAGTTTCAGCCCCAAAGAATGCGTGGGGCCATACCGCTGTCTGAATGAAGCGTGCCTTTTGGAGGAGGTCTGTCTGGAACCGTCGAATCCGTTTGCATCTCTGGATCGCACTGCTGATCTTTGTTTTCAAGTGACCTAGAGTGATGTGTCGTGTGTAATGTGTCATGCATCCAAGATCTTTTGTAGAGTTAAGGATCGGGATCGTATTGTCATCGGAGAATTCAATTTGCAAGAATTCCTGCCATTCCCGACGGGCGTCTGCCGTAGCACCCCACACCCATGATTTCGCATAATCGATAGACATGCGAAGGCTGGACACAAGTTGTTGAACCTTAGCAAATGCTTGAATATTATCTCGTTGGTTTGTTGTTAAGTAGGACCAGTTGTCGGCATAAGCATATGGAAAGACCGTGGGCGTGTGAAGAGTCCAGTAAAAGGCGGATGACACGACAAGCATAGCGCAGACTGACAGGCTGTCACCTTCGGGAACACCGGTGGTCATGTGGATGGGGGGGCCGACATTGTTACGAACCTGCAGGCGTCTGGTCAGCCGACGTAAATTCATAAACCAAAATTGAACTGAGTCGGGGGGAGCCCCATGGTGAACGAGGAGATGAAAGATAACTCGGCGTGGGAGCAAATTAAAGGCTTTGATTAAATCGAGGGTGAAGCCACGCCAGGGCAGGGACTGCTTTTTGGCAGATTCAATCTGAAACTGCTGTAAAAATGTAATGTCCTGGACTCCTCGGAATGGCAATCCCCCAGATATGGCACTTGGCCAAGTTTGTGCCCACTGGCTTAACAGCTGATCAGCGATGATTTTAGAAGTGAGGCGGCTGATATAACCCATGATAGTGATGGGACGGCCATCAGTGATGGAGGTTGCTGGATTGCGTTTGGCCAAAAGGATTACGCGAGCAATGAGATGATGTGCCGAGAGGCCTTGTGGCCAGATATTTGCGAAAATATGGGCTAAATCAAGAATGGCTTCGAAAGGTAGTGCTTGAAGTTCCTCGGCTCGCCAGCCGTCTATGCCCACGGCTTTATAGGGTTTAAGACGACGTATGGTCTGTGCGACAATGTGCGGGTCTGCCCAATGGACTGGAAGAGTGGCGGTGGGGGGTATGCGAGTTGTCAATGAGTGCAGCGTCTCTTGCCAGGGTTCATCCTGTTCTTCTTCGACTGAGGTGTCGCGACTCCAGAACTGAGACCAGTAGTCATGGAAGGGTGCGGCCATTTCATCGAGTTCAAATGCATACTTATCTTGACGAAGGGTGTCGTGGGTAGGTGCTACGCCTTCAAGGATCTGACAGGACAGGACGTGATCATGCTGTTCCATAATTCGCAAAGTCGCCGCTCCGAAGCGGGCTGCTGCAAAAAGACGAAACTGGACTGGTTGGTGAATAGTGAGACGAAGTAACCCTTTTTGCGAACGATGCATGGTTGCTAGGGCCTGAATCTGGACGGGGAAGCCCGGAAGGATCTTGTCTTCATGGGCTTTAAGTCGTTGATAAAATTGAGAATGAGACTTAAACTTTGCATCAAGTTCCATGCCATGTTTATGGGACGACCTGCGAAGCCTGGCCTCTTGATGACAGTACATGTCGGCATCAAACTGAGTAATTTGTCGTGCGCAATATAACTGGTCAAACGATGGTAATGTTTGAGATACTACTGGAACAGCTTCGAATTGCAGGAGCCAATTAACCCACGATCGACCATAGCCATTGGCCAGGCGAATAGCTTGCCATAACAAACAGAGCTGGGGGTATTGTGGCAAGGTTGGCCAACTAGCAGTTGGCATTTGATCCAGGTGATATTTTTTGTATGCTTGTTCAAGATTACGAAGACGCCGAATTTGCCGAACCTTAAGGCGGCTTTTGAGCGAGGTCACATCACATGGCGGTTCATAATAACCTGCGCAGTCTCGCTTCGGCGAGCGTGGGCAAAGGTTACGAACTAACCGTGGGGTAGCACAGCGGCCCCGAAATGTCTTTGGAAGGAACCTTTGAGCGTGATACAGTGGATCACGAGAGTGTTGATGGCGGAGGCTCAAATCTACCGCTCGTTCAATCCGTGAAGACCATTGGTATAGGCACTCAGTGGCAGCCGTGTCAGGGGTAGATGTATGGTAATCAGAACGAAATGATGGTGTCTGACGAACTTTGTGATATTGCATATTCAGAACTTGTGTATCGATGGGGAAGAGCGTCCAAGATTTAGGAACAAACCATGAGTAAGAATCCGTGATTCTAGTTGGGAGATCTAGCTGAACATGCACTGCACGATGATCTGCAAATTGATGTTCAGGCCCGATTTCAATAAAACGAATGTAGTTGACCAAGAATGGGTGAATGATCATGGAGTCATATCTAGTGGCCCCCTTACATGTAGGGGGGAGGTCAAAGCCGAAAAAATTGCGGTGGAACTCGAACATTTCTTGGCATCCCATATGATGGAGTGCAGAGTAGGCGTCAAGTTTGCGTACATCAGTATTGAAATCACCTGCAATGACGAATGGCAAATCTGTTGGGAGTACATGTAGTAAAATATCGTGAAGAAGTTGGTTGTTGACAATCCGAGCTTCTGCTGATTTACCAGTTTGGAAGTATGCTGCAATGACCAGAACATCGAGCGCTCCCGTTGACACAACGATGCTGTTCATGCGACATGTGTCCCAAGCGGAGGGGGGGAAAGATTGTCTGGTCATCCGAGCTGAATGTCGTGTAAAAATGGCAGTCCCAAGATTATCTCCCCGGAAAGATTGCCCAAGGGACGGATCAACTCTGGCAACCTTATCGGGAACAGGTGCAGACCAAAAGGCCTTGAATGGAGTTGGTCTTAGTGCCTGATTGACTGCTACCTGAACAGTACGTGTAGCAGCTGTTTCCGCAAGGCATAAAACATCATTGTCAAGAGAAAGAAGAACATCTTCCTTTTGATAAATTGTAGTAGGGTTGATCAACCCGATAGAAAAAGGCATACTTGTGGAACCAGTCTTTGATGGTCCTGGGTTTGTAGCTTCCCCAATTCGAGCATAGGTTTCCAGTCATATGATGGTTGTAGTAAAGGATCGTTAAATAGTTGACCTTGGATATGTAAGAACATGGACACATAAAGCTTGTGTGTGTAGGCGAGCCGGCATGCAAATCCTTGGATATATTTTGGTCTCAGGCGCAATGTCAACGACAAGGCAAGTAGGGCTAGATGACAGCAGCATATCAGAACTGAGATGGCTGAAAATACATAAATGGTGCAGAAAGAAAGATAGTCATCATCTTGCTGTCGCGAAGCCCGAGATTGGCCTGCTTGTGGGCCATAGTGGCGTGGATCTGTGTCCTTTGTGGAGGCTAGAGCATGATGACAAAGACAGGGTGGAACGTTGGTAGTGACAGTGGATAAATACAATAGGTGAAAGTCCCTATACTCCTCTGAGTGAGGACACTGACCCGCACCGAGATGCCTAAGACCACGAGTGGCGGCTAGTATGTGTAGCAAAAACCACAACTTCAATTTCATGCAGGAACCGTGAGCAGTCATAGGCCAACACAAGAACCGAAAACCAAAACAGTGAGAGATCAGACCATCATTCATGTTGCAAACAACATATATCCAATCTGATCGTGACAAGAACAGAGGCACGTGACTGACTGAGCTTGAAAAAAAGGTGTTAATTCGTGCACTGAATTTAAAAGGCTGAGAATATCACGATGGCGGCTCGATCTGCATGGTACTATCAGACTTGAGGCGTTTGGCTTGGTCATCAACGGGCGGCCCACCAAGCTTAGACAGGATGACACTAAAACCCTCCTTCATACTTGTGTTAGTGTCCTGCAAGCTACGTTCCAAGCAGTGGATCCTCTGATCAAGTGTAGACCGGACTGACTGTTCGGAGGCTTCGATCTGGGAACGCATTTCTCCACGCACACGGCAGAATTCAGTCTGCATCTCTTGACGTAACTTGGCCTCATTGTCTTGGGATGTCTGCGTTGCTTTGGTCAAATCGCGAATCTGGCCCTGAATAATGGCGATCTCGGATGTCTGAGATGTAGATCCCGAAACCGAGGATCGAGAGTGTTGACTGGTCTTTGAAGACCAAGTCCGAGTCGGCTCAGAAGAATCAGAGAAGTGGTGTCTGGATGAACCGTCTCCTAACGAAGGGTTCCACTGGGCCCAGGGATCCCAGGAGTCTGTGTTAGTATGGTCAACTGATGAACTTGCAGTAGTACTAGAAGTCTTTGATGGGGCCATACGAGTACCGCCGGCAAGAATGGTTGGCTTGGGAGGCGGATTGTGGGTAACCGGGGCAATCAGAACGGTAGAGCGTCCCCACAAGTAGTGGCATGCGTCCACTTTAGCACTTGCGGCTAAGAGCCAGGTGTTGGCAGCAAGGCTGCGAATCGGGCACATTTTAAGCGCTTGTTTCTCTAGCCAGGTACGGATATCATCCTGGGTTACCCCATGCGGTAATGGTGACAGTTTAGCATAACATGTTGCCGGAATATGCGCCTGCTTGGGCAGAGATGGGTTGAGCTTTCCTTGGATATCTTCATAAATCGAACTTGGTACACGAATGCCATACCCTCGTTTACCTTTAAATGAAAGGACGAGACCAGCTTGTTCTGGGATCTTTTGTGCCTCTTCCAGGACTTGGGTACGGTTCTTGTCTCGCAACCAAACAATCGCGAAGGATGGGTCGATCGTGTTGCCGTCAGCCGTTTTCGGATTCACAAAAATACCCTTGGCACCTGACTGTGCCAGGATGGCTGAGGTGATTGACGTGTACACCCGAACATGAACTTGAAAACTCTGAGCATGATCAGGTTCTGTAGGAGTACTATCATTCCGCCAGCTTCGGCCCCATGGTTTGGTAACAACGTTTTTGGAGGGGTCAATGGCAAATGATTTCCAAATGGTACGAAGTGGACTTTCGCACAGTTGTTGCCATAATTGATCCGTGGTCTCGGAGCGCCATGCGGTGAAGGCCAGGATGGATGTGGCTTCAACTGCAATCTCTGCCTGATCAGTTCCAAGCAGCGTTGCCGGAGCGGAACCGAGAGTGTGCACGCATGCTGCTATAACAACTTTATTGTCATGAGTGTCTGTAGCAGGTAGATTGCAGGATTGACATGTCTTGTCCGAGATGGGACACCTGGGGCCAAGAACCACCATAATGCATGGCAACACAGCCGCAGCGTGGGATGCTTGAAACGTAGTAGCGTCACTGGCGTCCACTAAGAAAACTCCTTGCAACTTGGTGTGATCGGCGCAATTCAGAACGGGGACACCAGAGGCATCATGGAACAAGTCTGACGGGAGAGAAAAGTCCTTGGCCTGGTGAATTGTGGGTTCAAGAAATCGCTTAGTCATGGCCCGGCGAACCTTCTTATGTACGTCCATGTCGAGATCAGCAAATTCTGGCAAAGACACATGATAATGAAGTGCTGTAAGCTTTAGTTGTTCCAATTTGGCATCTGGATCGGTGATGGCCAATATTTGTTGAAGACGGGTGACACCGGCCAGAGTAATGACTTGCTTAACAAATTGTGGGGTCGTGATACTTGAAGCTCCATTTTGCAGGAGAAAGTCGGTCATCATTTGGTTGGTCCGCAGAGCTAGATCGACTTTATTCCCGCCTCCAGACAAGACGCCTATCAAATGTACTCGATTGAGAGAAGAATCATAGTCTTCAGGCGCAATGTAACTTGCGAAGGTTTCTTCAGGTGTAAGTCGTCTGCCTCG
>CAXIVM010001379.1:0-22000 GCA_964035705.1 Porites rus | reverse complement strand
GAGGAAAACCGGTTGACCTGGCAAATGGACTTGAAGAATTGTGACAGTCTTGCATTTGTCAATATTGTTGTGGTGTTGGTACAGTTTTGCGTCACAAGTGTGAAACGTTCAACAGTGAGAAGTCTGTAGCTTGGAAGCCAAGGCAGGCTGATGTTGAAGGTTTCAGCAGCATGGAGGGGGCAGGTGATGGCGGAGGAGGGCCTAGCACCAACTGTCAAATCACTTTTCCAGATTGGAAACTAGACGCCGAACTAGGCTCGAATGCCTAGCTGCCTTGCCCAGACTCCTCTCACTTTCTACCCCTCAAACTATTACGATATGCGAAGACTAGAGCGGTGTGGCATGTGGACAATGAAGGGAAATTGAGAGCTTGAGAAGAGCATTGGCTTTTCTTTGCCCAGAGAGCTTTGCGTTTAGTGACCGACAGGTGCAGACAGTTCATGGCCACCTGTGGCGAATCTGAGTGTGAGTGCTGTGAGTTCTCCGTTCTCGGAGTGTTGCTCGTTCTCGTCCAGCTTAATTCTTCACATCCCAAACCAACGGAAGTCTCGAAATGCTGGCCATCGCTATTGGCAAGCATATATGGAACCTAGTAGCTTCCAACCAAAAAGCGGCCTCCAAACGCTGGAGGTCTCGCATTTGCTTTGAGTCCAAAGCACCTTTGGCTCTTTCAGCTCTTTCCCACGCCCTCCTATTTGCCAGTGATCTCAAATCAGACCAGCCTCAAGTGAAAAAATGTTCGCCGGAACATTTGCCATCTCCATATCCGTGCCTTGTTCAGATGAGGAGTAGCGTTCACCATGATCAGCTCCTGCCAAAGAAGGTCTCCAACGAAGGTTAGGCGGCGCATCCTAACTGGCGACACGCTGCTGGTTGCTCAACTTCCTGGGCGTTGAGCTGAACAGGATGGTGCAGACACCCTGAGAGCCTGTCCATGACTGTCCTACTTAAGAGCTGAAAGCACTGCAGCCCTGCTTACATGTTCCGACCCACGAGTCAAGCCCTTGTTGATGTAACGTGTGGGCCTTTGCTGCAAAACTCTTGTTCAAAGGGATCAGCATAAGGGTGTCCAATTGTCGGTGTCGCCGCTAATTAAGGTCCGCTTTTTTCAACCGCGGTGTTTGATCTGGCGGCCGTTTTTGATCATGTAATGCCTGATCCACCAGCTCGACATTTGCACTTAACCTCTGACTTGCTTCGGTTACGCGCCGTCCATCCTGCACAACATTTGCAGAAAGTATCACGCACAGCTTTCCTCAAACCAAACACACTGAACAGCAAAGTACTTAGTTTCGATCAGGGTGGGCCAACTCCAGGTTTGATACAGCTATTAAGCTCAGAAGCATAAGGGAACCCGTGGCCAAGAGTGAAATGTAAGGTTTAGTATGATTGAAATGTAAGGCTCAGCCAATGAAATGCTAGACCAATTGCAAGGATTTGACAAGTGAACATGGGAGTGCTTTGAACCTGACTTGATCCCCTCCACCATCAATGTTATCTTGAAGCTAGGCTGTGCCACCCTTCCTGCTGATTTTGCATTGAAAAGTTTGGTGAAATGCAAGGCTCAGCCAATGAAAGACTAGACCGTTTGCAGAACATTTGATATGTGTAAGCTCATGTTTCTGGCGTTTAGGCAGTGCAGGCGTCAAGATGGCCCCGCACGTGGGCACATTTTCACTGGAGAAACACTGCTGCTCACAGTGTTCAATCGATGCAAAGATGTTTAGTTGGATGGATACCATGCTTTGTGCAGCCGACACTGGCTGACACTTTTTGATGAGGAGGCATGTTGCCTTTCGCCGCAGCCTTTGATTTGGCAACCGTGATCTTTTCTGAGTTTTGCCAATTTGGAATCAAGCTCTCATCGGTCAATTCGAGATAAATTTTTTTGACGTCTCTGACTTTCTATCGTTGTGCGCCATCTTTTCTGCATTTCATCCACAGAAAGCATCACAATCATGCGCTGTTTGCTTCAAGCAGACCCACTGAATAGCAAAATGCTGAGTTCTGTCGAGCACGGGTTTCTTCTCAATATGTTTAAGCAAAGCTCAGAAGCATAGAATCCGTTAGATGTTTATGTCAATGAGCTGAAACATGGGAGTGCTTTGATCCTGATTTGATCCCCTCCACCATCAATGTTATTTTGAAGAGCAGCTGTGCCACCCTTCCTGCTGATTTTGCATTGAAAAGTTTGGTGAAATGCAAGGCCCAGCCCTTGAAAGACTAGACCGTTTGCAGCACATTTGATATGTGTAAGCTCATGTTTCTGGCGTTTAGGCAGTGCAGGCGTCAAGAAGCACTTTTGTTCTTGAGGCCAATGTTTGCTTTTGGCAAACGAGCAGTTTGGGAGTGCATGTTGATGTGGCAGTGATTCGAAGGCTCCAGAAAGACACTTTGCAGCCAAATGGCGCAAAGCTTGTGTTTGCTCGAGTTGTCCAAGGCCCTCCCAACAAATTGACACGTTATTTCCGTGAGAAGTCAGTGCAAGCTTTAAGTAGATCGTTGGAAGATGAAACGAATGAGCATTTGGATGTCTAACTTCCTGTAGTTTTGCAACAGATCTTAGCCATTGGAGAAGTGCAGAGGAGCACCTGACAGAGAGTGATGCAGACAATACAGTTGGGTAGACTCGGAGATTTGAATCAAGAATGATCTGGAGGAAAACCGGTTGACCTGGCAAATGGACTTGAAGAATTGTGACAGTCTTGCATTTGTCAATATTGTTGTGGTGTTGGTACAGTTTTGCGTCACAAGTGTGAAACGTTCAACAGTGAGAAGTCTGTAGCTTGGAAGCCAAGGCAGGCTGATGTTGAAGGTTTCAGCAGCATGGAGGGCCCAGGTGATGGCGGAGGAGGGCCTAGCACCAACTGTCAAATCACTTTTCCAGATTGGAAACTAGACGCCGAACTAGGCTCAAATGCCTAGTTGCCTTGCCCAGACTCCTTTCACTTTCTACCCCTCAAACTATTACGATATGCGAAGACTAGCGCGGTGTGGCATGTGGAATTCGCAGTTCAGCTTGGTAGGGGCCAAGGTATTTTTATTCTTCAGCCACAGCACCTGCACTGACTTGACTGGGAAATGAAGCAGGGCATCACCACAGGCAAGTGCAAACAATTGAGTCTTCGAATGGTGATGCCGGAAAGCGGCAAAGCAGGTGTCCAAAGCAGCTTGATCTTATATAAGTGCCTCGCTGCTTGTAACAAGTGCATCGCTAGTAGTAGCTAGAAGCTACTAGCAACAAAGGGCATCGCTACTAAGAGCTCCTGGCATTTGAGGCTAGAGGAAGCGACTAGTTAGCATTGCGACTTTGCCACTGGTGCAACTTCCTGAGCCTGAGAGCCTGTCGACTGTCGACCTGAAAGCACTGCCCCGCTTACACTAGCTAGCAGCAGTGCCGTTCCTAGCCTCCAACCTAAAAGAAATGGCCTCCAACCTAATAATTAGCGATGGCCTCCACCCTAGTAGCTTCTTGCTAGTAAGGCAGGCACCTTGCTAGTAGTAGCGATGCCGTTGGTTGACCCCACGTGTGAGCCTAGCCAAAAAGATACCGTACGTGGGCACATGGCTGGAGAAGCACTTTCGTTCACACTGTTAACCGATACCACACTTGTTTGAGGTGGACGGATACCACACTTTGTGCAGCCGACACCGGCTCACACTTGTTGATGATATCCTTGCCGTCTCGGCACTATAGGCGTTGATGAGAAGGTGCGCTTCCTTTCGTCGCAGCTGTTGATCTGGCGACCTTGATTTGTTTGACCCAAGGTATTCTTGAGAATGTAAGCCATGATCCATCGGCTCGACATGTTCTATTGACCACGAGCTCTTTGTTTCAGGCAGACCCACTGAATAGAAACATATGCAGCCGACACTGGCTGACACTTTTTGATGAGGAGGCATGTTGCCTTTCGCCGCAGCCTTTGATTTGGCAACCGTGATCTGTCCTGAGTTTTGTTGAGTTTGAATCAAGCTCTCATCGGTCAATTCGATATTTTCTTTTGACGTCTCTGACTTTCTATCGTTACGCGCCATCCTTTCTGCACTTCATCCACAGAAAGCATCACAATCATGCGCTGTTTGCTTCAAGCAGACCACTGAATAGCAAAGTGCTGAGTTCTGTCGAGCACGGGTTTTCTCTCAATTTGTTTAAGCAAAGCTCAGACGCATACAATCCGTAAGATGTTTATGTCAATGAGCTGAAACATGGGAGTGCTTTGATCTTGATTTGATCCCCTCCACCATCAATGTTATCTTGAAGCTAGGCTGTGCCACCCTTCCTGTTGATTTTGCATTGAAAAGTTTGGTGAAATGTAAGGCTCAGCCAATGAAAGGCTAGACCGTTTGCAACACATTTAATGTGTGTAAGCTCATGTTTCTGGCGTTTAGGCAGTGTAGGCGTCAAGATGGCCCCGCACGTGGGCACATTTTCACTGGAGAAACACTGCTGCTCACAGTGTTCAATCGATGCAAAGATGTTTAGTTGGATTGGTACCAAGCTCTGTGCAGCCGACACTGGCTGACACTTTTTGATGGTAAGGTGTGCTTCCTTTCGCCGCAGCCTTTGATTTTGCAACCGTGATCTTTTCTGAGTTTTGTTTACAGCTTGGAATCAAGCTCTCATCGGTCAATTCGAGATAATCTTTTGACGTCTCTGACTTGCTATCGTTGCACGCCATCTTTTCTGAATCATGCGCTGTTTGCTTCAAGCAGACCCACTGAATAGCAAAGTGCTGAGTTCTGTCGAGCACGGGTTTCTTCTCAATCTGTTTAAGCAAAGCTCAGAAGCATAGAATCCGTTAGATGTTTATGTCAATGATCTGAAACATGGGAGTGCTTTGATCCTGATTTGATCCCCTCCACCATCAATGTTATCTTGAAGCTAGGCTGTGCCACCCTTCCTGCTGATTTTGCATTGAAAAGCTTATGTTTCTGGCGTTTAGGCAGTGTAGGCGTCAAGATGACCCCGCACGTGGGCACATATCTACTGGAGAAGCACTGCTGCTCACAGTGTTCAATCGATGCAAAGATGTTTAGTTGGATTGGTACCAAGCTCTGTGCAGCCGACATTGGCTGACACTTTTTGATGAGGAGGCATGTTGCCTTTCGCCACAGCCTTTGATTTGGCAACAGTGATCTTTTCTGAGTTTTGTTGAGTTTGAATCAAGCTCTCATCGGTCAATTCGATATTTTCTTTTGACGTCTCTGACTTTCTATCGTTACGCGCCATCCTTTCTGCACTTCATCCACAGAAAGCATCACAATCATGCGCTGTTTGCTTCAAGCAGACCCACTGAATAGCGCAGCACTGAGTTCTGCTGTGGAGAGCTAAGTCTAAGTTTCATTGAGCAAGCTCAGGATCGTGAGTTGTTCATTTCAACAAGCTGAAACATGGGAGTGCTTTGATCCTGATTTGATCCCCTCCACCATCAATGTTATCTTGAAGCTAGGCTGTGCCACCCTTCCTGCTGATTTTGCATTGAAAAGTTTGGTGAAATGTACGGCTCAGCCAATGAAAGGCTAGACCGTTTGCAGAACATTTGATATGTGTAAGCTCATGTTTCTGGCGTTTAGGCAGTGTAGGCGTCAAGATGGCCCCGCACGTGGGCACATGTTTCTCCAGTAAACTTTGATGGTAAGGTGTGCTTCCTTTCACCGCAGCCTTCGGTGCCGAGTAGGCCGCACAGATTTCAGCACAATCATATCCTTGCCTTCTTGGCAGTATCGGGGGTGTAGGGTACCACTAGGTGGGCTACCATTTGCTGGGGCACCACGTGGGAGAAAAAGAAACTCTTACTCACAATGGGCCACAATGCTAATCGGGAGAAAAAGGATCTCCGACTTGGATGGACAAACTTTGTACAGCCGAGACCAGTTGACACTTGTCGATCAGCACATGTGTTTTTCCTTTCGACCGTTTTTCGATAGAACGCGCCCGTTTTTTCCTGTCGGAGGTTTTTGTGATGTTTGTAATCCCTGATCCACCAGCTCGACATGTTAACTTGACCTCTGACTTGCTTCCATCACACACCGTCCTGCACTTCAGCCGTGGAATGCATCATGCGCACGCACTGAATAGTGCAGTACTGAGTTCTGCTGTGGAGAGCTAAGTCTAAGTTTCATTGAGCAAGCTCAGGATCGTGAGTTGTTCATTTCAACAAGCTGAAACATGGGAGTGCTTTGATCCTGATTTGATCCCCTCCACCATCAATGTTATCTTGAAGCTAGGCTGTGCCACCCTTCCTGCTGATTTTGCATTGAAAAGTCTGGTGAAATGCAAGGCTCGGCCAATGAAAGACTAGACCGTTTGCAGAACATTTGATATGTGTAAGCTCATGTTTCTGGCGTTTAGGCAGTGTAGGCGTCAAGATGGCCCCGCACGTGGGCACATTTTCACTGGAGAAACACTGCTGCTCACAGTGTTCAATCGATGCAAAGATGTTTAGTTGGATTGGTACCAAGCTCTGTGCAGCCGACACTGGCTGACACTTTTTTGATGGTAAGGTGTGCTTCCTTTCGCCGCAGCCTTTGATTTGGCAACCGTGATCTTTTCTGAGTTTTGCCAATTTGGAATCAAGCTCTCATCGGTCAATTCGAGATAATTTTTTTGACGTCTCTGACTTGCTATCGTTGTGCGCCATCTTTTCTGCATTTCATCCACAGAAAGCATCACAATCATGCGCTGTTTGCTTCAAGCAGACCCACTGAATAGCAAAATGCTGAGTTCTGGCGAGCACGGGTTTCTTCTCAATCTGTTTAAGCAAAGCTCAGAAGCATAGAATCCGTTGGATGTTTATGTCAATGATCTGAAACATGGGAGTGCTTTGATCCTGATTTGATCCCCTCCACCATCAATGTTGTCTTGAAGCTAGGCTGTGCCACCCTTCCTGTTGATTTTGCATTGAAAAGCCTGGTGAAATGTAAGGCTCGGCCAATGAAAGACTAGACCGTTTGCAGAACATTTGATATGTGTAAGCTCATGTTTCTGGCGTTTAGGCAGTGTAGGCGTCAAGATGGCCCCGCACGTGGGCACATTTTCACTGGAGAAACACTGCTGCTCACAGTGTTCAATCGATGCAAAGATGTTTAGTTGGATTGGTACCAAGCTCTGTGCAGCCGACACTGGCTGACACTTTTTGATGAGGAGGCATGTTGCCTTTCTCCGCAGCCTTTGATTTGGCAACCGTGATCTGTCCTGAGTTTTGCCAATTTGGAATCAAGCTCTCATCGGTCAATTCGAGATAATCTTTTGACGTCTCTGACTTTCTATCGTTACGCGCCATCTTTTCTGCACTTCATCCACAGAAAGCATCACAATAATGCGCTGTTTGCTTCAAGCAGACCCACTGAATAGCAAAGTTCTGAGTTCTGTCGAGCACGGGTTTCTTCTCAATCTGTTTAAGCAAAGCTCAGAAGCATAGAATCCGTTAGATGTTTATGTCAATGAGCTGAAACATGGGAGTGCTTTGATCCTGATTTGATCCCCTCCACCATCAATGTTATTTTGAAGAGCAGCTGTGCCACCCTTCCTGCTGATTTTGCATTGAAAAGTTTGGTGAAATGTACGGCTCAGCCAATGAAAGACTAGACCGTTTGCAGAACATCTGATATGTGTAAACTCCGTTTTAAGTTGAACATTGATTAGTGTACGTACTTGTTGATCAAGTTGTCCTGTCAACAATATTCTTCGATGCTTTGTGTGGACAGGTTCAATCTTTGAGCTGTGTGACACCGCATGCCGCGAAGACCTTGCTTTCGAGTGAGCAGCAACAGCAGCAGCTTGTGAGCCTTTGATCCTTTGAGCCTTGCCTTTCACCTGTTCACAGCTCCAGTTGCAAGTCGATTGCACCGGGCATTCTCATGGTCAAGTGCCGAGAAAATATTAGCAAAAGGGACCTAATAGCAATGGCCTTCAACCTGAGAGCGATGGCCTCCAACCTACTAGCGTTGCCCTTAAAAGACCTTTGTGCGACTTTTTGAAGTCCAGGTGCTCCTCTCGTTTGCCCATGCCATCTTTACGCTTGCGACGGCCGTCCATTTTCGCTTCAGATCGTTTTTCGTGAAAATGCTTGTTTCCTCTTGACATGAAGAAAAACATGAAGAAACCTACCCTTTTGACCTTCGCTCAAAGAAAACGCTTTGAGCAACGCTTTGCGTCGCTTTGCTTTTTCTCCGATGAGAGGCCGAACTGAGGAGAGGACATCCTCAGCCAGGCTTGCGACACTGAAGGTCCTTCGTGAACGCTTCCATTGCGGAGCTGCAAGCGTACGGCGTATGCATCGGACCAAAGCCGTTTGCAGCAAGTTTGGGAACCGCGAAGGGCGGGCAGAAACTGCGCCGAAAGCACAACAACTGTGCACAAGCATGTTTCTTTGACGGCACCTGCATTCATTAGCCGTTTTAGAGCTCCTCCCCTCGCATCGAGGCGACGCAAGGTTGCACATCGCGCCTCTTGGTGGACATTTGAGAAACGGAGAAGTGGGAACAAGAGCACGCTACGTTCGTAACAAAGGGCATCGCTACGGGAGCAAGAAGCTACTAGTAGCTCCTTGCCTTACTAGGAACAAGAAGGCGCTAGGAGCAATGGTCTCCAGAAGTTAGATCCCAAGGGTCGGTCGTCAAAGAACCCTATTTGAGAGAGGGCATAATATGATTGCAAAGGAAGCACAATATTCAGAGAACCTATGGCAGAGTACAAGAATGGGCAAGGGCGGCAAACACAAGAAAATCGCACAATGGGCCCATTGCGGGCTTTCTGTTTTTCCACATGAGTTTCGACAGAGTAGGTTGGAGGCCATCGCTAGAATGGACGAAAAGGCCAAGTTTGTCGGCCTGATGTTGAGACTCTTTCGCCGTAGGCGGCAGAAAACGGTGTGAAAACGCGAGAAGCGAATCGAGAAGCGAAATGAATTGCAAGAGGTTTTGGTTCTTTTTCGAGCTTTGGAGTGGTTTTTGGTCAATCCTCCAACAACTTTGTGTAGCAATTGGATCAAGGGGCTCAAAAGACCCCACAAGAATACAGATTTGAGTTCTGCTTGTGCGAGTTTGACTCGACATAAGAATCCGTCGTTGAGCTCTTTGGCATCTTTTTTAAAATTTGAATAGTTGCAAATTAGATGCGCTTCGGTCTTAAGGCCAGTAGTAACAAGTGCCACGCTTCTAGTAACAAAGTGCCACGCTAGTAGTAACAAGAAGCTATTAGTAACAAGTGCCACGCTAGTAGTAACAGGATGCCTTAAGGGTGTGCTTAAGGTCCGTGCACAGACCCGTCCGGTGAGACATACCGTCCTTCGATGCACGAGGCAGAAATCGACGTGCGACCGGCAACCGATTTCCTTCGCTTCTTTCCTTCGAAAAGCCGAACGCCCATTGCGATTCTCCTGCCCATCGAAAAGAACCAGAAGTTTGTCCGGCTTTGACAGAGTCAGGAGCAAGCTTTCCAGACAAAGCAGTAGGCGAGATTTTATCCCGAGCACCGGCCTTATTCGGCGTGCGCAGAAATGCCTCAGCGGGCTCCTGGCCAGGCAGCTTGGAATGTTCTAGAGCGTTTTTCGCAAGAGCTAGATGAAGATGGCTCACTTGTTCAAAGAAGCACAACTCTTTCCCCAGCCAGTGATCAGTGAAACTTCGATAGGCAGATGCAAACCAAGCAGGACGATTGAGATTCGCTCTTTCCGCAGCCTATTCAAGTGCACAATGCGACTGGCAGATGGCTTGGAACTGTGTTCACCAAAGTGGAGCCGGTCTCTCAAGGCAATCGTAGCCAGAGGTCTTCATGCTCAACGACCTCGGGCACAAAGCCGTTGATTTGAATGCATAACAGAACAGCTCAACCACAAACTGGCCGTCGAAATCCAAAGGACCTTCCCACAGTTTGCCCCTTTTCAATCAGCCACTTAACGTATTCATCATCATCTACTACACTGAAAGCATCCACAAGGCTTGTGATCGAAGGGTGCCCTCAATCACCCTTCCTTCCATATCGAAGAACTTGAAGAACTTGGCCAACTGGCATGTAATGGTTGAATCTTCCGATTCAGCCTGCTGTGAGCGCATGGCGCCGCCACGTGCCAAAAGATTGAAGGTGACTGTCTTTGCTTTTGTCTCTCGGCAGCTAGGCACATCTGCAGCTGAAAGCTTCAAGGTGGAACTTGGAAATCATCAGCAGATTCGAGAAGAGTCTGCCTTGGAATTCTCAAAGAAGTGCAATTCTTTCCCCAGCCAGTGATCAGTGAAACTTCGATAGGCAGATGCAAACCAAGCAGGACGATTGAGATTCGCTCTTTCTGCAGCCTATTCAAGTGCACAATGCGACTGGCAGATGGCTTGGAACTGTGTTCACCAAAGTGGAGCCGGTCTCTCAAGGCAATCGTAGCCAGAGGTCTTCATGCTCAACGACCTCGGGCACAAAGCCGTTGATCTGAATGCATAACAGAACAGCTCAACCACAAACTGGCCGTCGAAATCCAAAGGACCTTCCCACAGTTTGCCCCTTTTCAATCAGCCACTTAATGTATTCATCATCATCTACTACACTGAAAGCATCCGCAAGGCTTGTGATCGAAGGGTGCCCTCAATCACCCTTCCTTCCATATCGAAGAACTTGAAGAACTTGGCCAACTGGCATGTAATGGTTGAATCTTCCGATTCAGCCTGCTGTGAGCGCATGGCGCCGCCACGTGCCAAAAGATTGAAGGTGACTGTCTTTGCTTTTGTCTCTCGGCAGCTAGGCACATCTGCAGCTGAAAGCTTCAAGGTGGAACTTGGAAACCCCAGAATGTCCACGAACCGCAAGCTCTTTCCCCACGCTCCTAGCTGCCAAATGTTATTGCAAGGTTGCACACATCTCAATCCAGACTATGGATAGAAATTCCTTTTGTGGAGAAATGTTTTCAAAGGAAATTGCTAGAAACAAAAATCTCAGTTCCTTTCCGTGAAACTGATGGAGTGTGGAGAATGTGATCGAGCAATCCCTGTCTTGTTTTAGCAGATTCCCGGTTTCACGCTCCTGGTTCCCAGCTCGTGCCACATGAACTTGACGCATTTTTGCGCGAGATGTGCGATTGGAAGAAAAGCTATTCGAGAAGTGGCTCGCGCTCACAGTGTTGCATTCGTGCTTCGTGAGGACTCACTGTAATCACCAGCCCTCTTGTGAAGGATCGTCCTTGTGAGCCCATGAACCAACTTATGGCGTATGCACATTGCTTTCAGCTAAATGCCTTTCGTCCCTCTTCGCGAAGAGTGCTATTGAGGAGTGACATTCCGTCCCATGATGTCTCCGTTTCAATCATGTCAATTTCCTCTCCAATGCTTTCTTGCCTCGTTGAGAAGAGAGACGAAATCAAGGCCAAGCTGCACTGCCTCACGGCGACGCTGCTACGCCTAAAGTACGTTGGCAACTTTCTGACGCAGCGAAAAAGGAATCCGGAAACATGTATGCAACAGGTCTTCTTTCCACTCAAGGGAAAAGCCAACACATTTGTGACACGTGACAGGTCAATCTCCTGACGGCAATTTCTATCAATTGTCATATTCAACATCCTGGGTTTGATGTGGGGCTTGCCTAGCATCAGTATTACGTAGTTTCAATCTTGGATTGGAGATTGTGTTTGCTAGAACCACTTCGTTCTCGAACATGTTCTTTCGTCGACTACGTCTGTTTGGCGGATCTGCCCAACTTGGCATGTCAGAACTCCAAGGCTCAACTGGCTCCGACAGATCTGAAGATGAAAAAAGAACATAGATCTTTTCAAACGAACATGTTGAAGGAGAATTTCACAGTTCAACCTCTGAATTTCATTCGTTGGAACAAACAAATCAACACACCCTTCTTGGCTAAGCTCTTGCAAGAAGCGGGAGTCTCAGAGCTGAGAACGAGAAAGCGGTTCAAAGTGAAAGCTGAGTTTCAATAAATTACCTAAAGTTTCAATGAATATAGCCATGACCTCCAACCTAAGTTTGAAACGTTCAATTCCAGAGCGTTTTGCTTGCCATGTAGTTCAGCATCTCCGCCCGACTATTTCTACTGAAATGACAGTGGTTTGTTTGAAACAAGCGTTTAACCTCCAAAAGTGAGGTGCAATGTAAACTGGTGTGCCCGATGAACCCTTTGGAATCATCTGTGTCGAGTGCTCAAGCGTGAGGTGAAATGCGAATTGGAGGCGGGCGTGGTGGACCCTTTGTGGAGATCGTGCGCATAGAGTTGCTAAAGTGTGTAATTTCGTCGAAAATGAAGGTTCGCTACTAGTAACAAGTGCCACGCTACTAGAAACAAGTGCCTTACTAGTAGTAACACTGTTTGCTATTAGAATTAATTTAAACTAACTAGTAGCGTGAAGGTGGGCATCGTCAAAGTGTGCAACCGTCGCCGACTGTGGCCGAAGTGGCAACTTGTATAAGGGTAGTACAGGCCTCGAGCTGTGGCAGAGCTGGCGACTTTGCGCTACAATGTACCGGGAAGCAGCTTCTGCAACCTTGTCCAATGTCTGGAACTGGGAACATTGTCGCGCGATTGCGGTACGGGAAGTAGCCGGGAGTGCACGCAGAAAAAGAGTTTTTGGTACGCATGTAGCAGCTTTTGGGAGCTTGGCACGTTGCATCTAGTCACCCTCGGAAAGTGTTCTCCATGGCTCCGTGCCGAAATCAAAAAGCCTATGGGGTGTCCACAAGGCTTGGTGTTACACTGTATTTAGTCTGCTGAACTGTTCAAACCATGTTGGTAAGAGGACAACATGCAAAAAAGAACCTGGCACGGTTGAAAAAGCGAATTGGACATGGTTGCATGTGGGCCACCCTACTGGCGAGCTGTATGAAAACATGTTGCTTTGTGTGCAGGCCGCCCCCCTGCTTGCATTTCTCCCATCTCGCTTCTTGGCAGCTTCGTTGACTCACGGGGGGTGAAATTGAGGTCGAACTGGCGATGCACTTGTTTGCTATTAGCTTCTTGTTACTAGTAGTAACAAGTGCCACGCTAGTAGTAACAAGTGCCTTACTACTTACTACTAGTAACAAAAAAGCTATTAGAATTTAAAAAAAAATCAAATCTAAATTAATAGCTTCTTGTTACTACTAGTAAGGCTGGCTCAAATGCCAAATGGCTTTCGCCTGCAAAGACAAGATGGCCCGAGCTGAACCTGTTTGTGTCGGCAGAAACACCTGTCAAACCATGTTAGTTCGGAAGAGGTCCATGAACTTCAAAGAACTTGACATGTTTGTCTTGCCGCCCAACCCCAAAGTTAGAGCACTTGTTGCAAATAATGCGTCCTTGATAGCCTTGCGGCTAAGGTTCAGGGCCTCTGAAAGCCAGGAGTCTGGGTGACATTTAAGCGTACAGTGTTTGTTTTCTTAGGTGTACAGTAGTGTGAACAGTGTATGCCGCCTTCGCACTGTATACATTCGTACTGACCCAGTGGGTTCAGCATACACGAATGTTAACATTTAACCGTCGGTGCCTGAGGCTCCGCGGTAGATCTGTAGGTTCTGCCGGAGTCTTTTGTTACTTGCTTTTCCACGAAGTCGGTGGGAAAGTGAGAAAAAAGACTTAGCGCATGCTTGTGAGAAGGGGTATGCACTCAAGTGTTGACAAGTACAGAGGCAAAATGTTCCCCGCTCCACTTGCATCTTTGCATATCTTTGCTTGGCTCGATCTGATGACGTTTCATTTGTCAGATTCAATATCCAAAGCGCAGCCAGGTGTCGAATCGTAACTTATTTTGTTCATGTCTTTGCCACAACCCCCCCAAAAAATGAACAACCTCAAGTGCACGGTGCATGTTTGCACAGGGGACGAGCAAGAGAACTTCAGCTACTGGGCCGATTACAGCCCCAGAGACAGGGCAGCCGCGCTGCCGAGCCCATGGGTAGGCACAGGCTGTGTTTTGGATTGAGGCTGGCGCTGGAAGCGGTCTTCTTGACATTGACCTTGTCTGGCTTCGCAGGCCAGATGGGGTCAAGGGTTGGCACGTCCCGTATGATGGGAGAGTTTTTCAACCTGACCTCGATGTTTCAAACTTACCCCTCACGTTTATTGTGCCCGGGACGGTTTTCATTGCAGTTGAGGGGTCGACAATGCCTAAACCCGACAAAGGCCTTGCAGTGTCTGCAGAAAGTTGTGCTTCAAAAACCGTTTGTTTCACTTTGCTTTTCTAGTAGTAACAGGTGCCTTACTAGTAGTAACAAGAAGCTAGTAGAAACAAGTGCCACGCTAGTAGTAACAGGTGCCTTACTAGTAGTAACAAGAAGCTACTAGAAACAAGTGCCACGCTAGTAGTAACAGTTTGCTTTTCTGCTACCCTAGGATTTGTTAGTCCACACAGCGCTCAGCTCCGTGGCCGCCGACACATGGAGGCCGTGGACTGGCTACGGTCAAGGATTAAACATGGAATGCATGGAACAAGGAAATGGTCAAGCCCCTTCATTTGCCACCTTGGTTCATTTGGTGGACATTTTGATCTCAGCACTTTGGATGGTTTTGTTGCGCCAACTTTTCCCAGCAACTTTCATGTATCAAATCACCTTCACCATCACGCGTCATCGCCCAAAAGTGCATTGACGTGCACAGCGCCGTTGGATGGAGAATGGGGAAACATGCATGCGCAAAGAGCGGGATAATTGGTGATGTCAATGAGGCTTGGTGTCACATGTTTAGCCCGTGGCATGTGCGGCGACATGTTTGTGAGTTTGTGATGTCGTTGTGCCAAGCGTTTGTGACCACGATCGAAAGTATGTTTGCGTGGCTCCATGCCATTGGGGAACGGGAAGCGCACGCGCGTCACCGGTGAGCAGGGTGATTGGTGGGCGCCTGCGAAGGGTTCTTCTTAAAAAACAGCTGCCGATTCATCTTCCTGATCATCACCTTCGTCATTATTATCATCAACATGCTCATCATACGTCATTGTTGTCGGCATCATCAACATCACGTGGAAAGACAGCACTTAAGGAAGGATTTTTAGACATGAAAAAATCGTTTAGCACTTGAAACACGGTGTCGGTTGATATCTAGGACGGTTTTTCAACTTTAAGTATTCGTTGTGGTTGTTTTACTGTGCTTTCCGGCCACATTGTCATCTAGTATTTTTGTTGCCAATAGGGCGTTCTCTTTTTCCTTCTGGGTCCCAGGTGGCTAGGCACGCTGGCCCTGATGGCGATGATAAAACAGTACTAATTTTGGGAGGAGGCGTGCGTCGTCGGTTTGCTGCGTTTCTTGATCTAAAATAGGATCAGATTGATCAAGGAGTTTCATGTTGAACATATTTGGACAGCGGAGCGGTACCACCTCGCGCAGATGCCGCAGGCATCATTGGAGTCTCAATCTCGTACCACCTCGCGCAGCGCGGTGTGAAGTCGACCATCGTCGATCGAGCAGGCATCGCCTCCTGCGCAACTTTGCTCAAATGTTCAAAGGGTCAAACCGAGTCAAACCGAGTCAAACCTAAAGAGCTGGCATCATTGTTTAAACCAGTTTTGGATCACAGGCCGGCTCCAATCTTTTCCCAGGCCAGTGGCAAAGCTGGTGGGTTCCTGGCGCGAAACTGGAACGCTGGAACACCCACCGATGAACTTTCACAAAAGAGCTTTGACATGCATGAGGAGCCTGAGTCCTGCATCCGTAAGACCAGCCATTTTTGAAGGGTTCGTTTCTTCTTTCATGGCCTGAAACCAAAAATCTGCTTGAAGACTTGCCCAACAAGATGTTGTGTGTTTTGCGTGCGGCGCTGACACCAAGCTTTCTCCTCACGTTTTTCGTTTTATTTCAATGCACTGGGTGCGCCAAAAAAAATCCAATTTTGGTGGTGAATGTCGGCATTAAGTTCCATGGGTGCGAAATGATTTAGAATAGGGCATTGCAACACTGTCATGTCCCGCAATGCAGGAGACAGCAAAGGAATTATCCTTGAGCTCTTACCGTCGATTGAAATGCCAGAGTGTGGCAGTGGATGGGACAGGCTGAGTGTGACTGAAAGTGTCAATGTAGCAAGCACCTGCAGCTACTCATTTGTCATGCCCCTGAGGCGCCAAACCTGCCGGTGGGGCAGCCCAGTGTTCTGGAATCCCAGCAATCTAAGAGTCAGAGGCAAATTGATTGTGGTAAATGAAGGTTTATTTCTGATGTAATAAGTTACCACATAAATATGTTTCTATGTGTTTTCAGTTAACAAAATTTTGCGGACTGGTTTGCTTGAGGCAGTTTGCACGTTGAAGCTGTCTCCATTTTGCAGATGTTTTGCGGTGTTTTGTGGCTGTCAGGAAGTCACAATATTTGCACGATTCAGCACCGACTCGTGTCGTGTCTTTTTTGTGTCGTTTGCACGTGGTAGGAAATTCGTGCAAAAGGAGGGATACTATCAGAAGCGTATTTGCCGTTGCGTGGTTGATGTGACTTTGGTGTTGAGAGGTTCGGGGGGTTTTGGGATTCATGTCGTTATATGTCGACCTGGCGCGATTTGCTGGCTGGCTCTACGTACCATACCCAAATGGCAGTGTGAGACGGAGCACTGCGTAAGGGCATTAACCTGAACCAAGTTACAACAAGAAGAAGGAGGGGGTGGGGGGGTGAGCGTCCAGGCGAGAGTGCACGTCATTGATTCGTTTGGGTATACAAAGCTAGAAACCTGCGGCACAGGCGTTTCGGCGGCGTCGGCATTGGTTTGTTCGAGGTGTCCTTTCGGCTTCCGATCAACCAAAGTTTGGAAGGACGTGCATTCAACCAGAGCTTCGACAGGCAACACAAAGAAAGACTCAACTAAAAAGATGACATCAAAAAACAAAAACAAAGCGCATAATTAATTACAATAAGCTACTAGGAACAAGTGCATCGCTTCTAGTAACAAGTGCCTTACTTATAGTAACAAGGACAGTAGTACATAATTACAAATGAATGCAACAATAGAAATGGTCAAAATCCCAGAAGCACATTCCAGGTCCACAACACCACCTCCTGATCCAAACCCGTGGAATGCTGACAGGGTGGGTTGCCACGTCGCGTCAACTGCCCCAGGTGCCAAGTTGAAGAACCTGGAGTGGACCGACCTGGGAGTGCGAGGAAGTCGTTTGATGGGGGATGAGAGCACAATCGCCCAGGTTCATCCTAAAGAGCATCTGGGTTTGAAGCGCACGGAAATGATACGGTTTGAGTCTGCACAGATGGTGTTCAATTGGACCAAGGTTGTGCGATGCGATGTGGAGCTACAGCGAACAGCATGGTTCCAACTTTGTGAAAGGAACCGTGGAGAATCTGTGCTACGAAGATGGTGATTCTGAAAGAGACTTGCCAAGGCACAAGTCTCTTGGAAGAGACTTGCAACAAGGTCCTCCAAGAGATAGCTATCATCATCCTGCAGTTTGGAATGCTTTTCTCTAATCCACTCATTCTATCCACGGCAAGGGTGTTCGAAGACTCTGCGTGGCTTAGGACACATTCGTGGGGTTGTGGTGGATGGGCAGAAGATGGCCTCAGATGTGGTAATACTCTCCATGGGACCCTGGGGTGAGGTTCTGCAACAAGCTGTGCCTGCATCTCGGAGAATCAGGAAAAGACTGACACAGCTGTATAGATTGACACCTTGGGCAACTGAATCATGTCATTTCACGGCCAGGCATGTAGCATGTTGGGCGTGAAGTACCATAGCGTTCTGATGCGAAGTGGACGAGTCCTCAATGAGGCGTGACTAAGCAGAAGGGGGAGGGCAGTGGCCAAAGGTTTTGGCATTCTAACACGCATGCCCGCGTTACGCAGCGTATACAGTCTTCTTTGTGCATGCACATATTTCCAGCAGATGGAAGACTGGAGGTTTACTTTTCCTAGACACGCACACATAACATATATTATATATATTATATACACGAGATGATATGTTTTGTCTCTTGCCTGCCAGTTCAATGGCTCCACCATGCTCCACCATTTTTGAGCAGCTAATTGTTGTGCTCCTGTGAATCCATAAAGAACTTATTGGCTGCACTACTAGTAGTAACTACTAGTAAGGCACTTGTTACTACTAGCGATGCACTTGTTACTAGCCTTATTGGCTGCACCCTCCGCGAGGCCGTATTTTTCTCCGGTCTTGGCGATCCAGAAGTTTATCCGCGAAACGATGGTGTCTTGTTCTTGTTGGTGGTTGTTGACTATCATTGCTAGGAGCAAACAGCGATGAGTCCGAGGTAATCACTATGTCACTGGCTTCCCCGATCCTCCCCAGGTGGTGAAGGAAATCCCTGGAGAAGTTGAAGTGCCGTGGTGACACAATGGTGCGGGATTCCAGGGAAAAGGTGTGTTTGAAGTTGTGTTTGAGGAAGGAAGGTGGGGAACCTCAGGGATATAGATATGGTTCCTTTAGATTGATCGGCCCCAAAGCTTGTATGTTCACCTCAAGCTGTGCCAGACCGAGGTGCGAGAAGAGATGTGCTCTCGACTCATCAAAACTATGCAGCAAGTGAGCTCAGAGATGGCTGAAGCAGAGGCGGATCTCTAGGGCGTGTGCGGTTGGTTCAGTGAACCCCTTGAGGTGAGAAGAGGAAGCGGCGCTGGAAGCAAAAATCGACTGTTAAGGAGTGTGTCACACAGGGCCTCACTGTTCTGTTCGGAGGTCACCACCAAGCAATCGTGCTACCTGCCCTTCACGCGCGACAGTGTCCCTTGCATGGGGAAGGTCCCGAAGCATGAGAATGTGTTTGTGGCGACTGGCCATGGCTGTTGGGGCATTCTCCTGAGTTTGGCAAGTGGCAAGGTGACTTGGCTGCGCTTTTTGTTACTACTAGTAAGGCACTTGTTACTAGTAGCGTGGCACTTGTTCCTACTAGCTTCTTACTGGTCAAAATCCTCAGGCCATGTCGGAACTGATCCTTGATGGAGAGGCGACGTCCGTGAGTTTAGAACCCTTCGATCCAAAGCGCTTCGGCTGACCAAAAAGGACCGGAAAGCTGAAAGCATGATGGGTCAGAACTGGCACAGTAACTTCTTGGTCTCCAATCGCCGAACCTGTGACGCGTTCCGCAGGCTTGTTTTGGGTGCCCTTTGAGCTTCCGCCTTTTGAAGTTAGACAGGACACCAAATGGTTCCGGTAGTAACAAGTGCCACGCTAGTCGTAACAAGTGCCTTACTAGTAGTAACAAGAATTCTGGATTTTCAAGCTCAGCACAAACCAAGGGGCTCTTTTGGGACATGGCGCATTGGCAAGGCCAATAGGCTTCACAGCTAATGCGGGCAGACAAGTGGGGCGACAAGTAAGGGGACGATGCAGCAGCGGCAGACAGAACGCTGATCACAAAGGCAGACAAGTAGCTTCTTGTTACTACTAGTAACAAGAAGCTAGGGGAGTTAAAAGAGGCAACAGCGGCGGTGGTGGACCAAAACGCCGCTCAGCCACCCAGTCACAGAGAAGCCACTGGAAAGCATGTAAGAACGAAAGGAAACCATATTAACAGGGTTTATATAACACTTTAACAGGGCGTAGCATCACTGGTGAAAAGGCGCAATCGATCACGCGGACAAGATACCAACCTGCGTTTTTGCGCGCTGACTTGAGCTTTGCTGATCTGTGTTGCGTCGCACTGGCCAATATTCCTCCCACCCCCTCCCACCGTATAAAATTGATATAAACCCTGGCCATTTTGGCTGCGCCGGGATGACATGAAAATGGCTGACCTGCTGAAAAGCTACCCATGAAATTACAGGCCGCCGCACATCAGAGGATGATGGGATGAAGAAGGAGACCACCAAAAAGAGCACAAACAAAAGGAGTGAACGCAAAAGCTGGTGCCAATGGTAGGTTTTGTGTTGGCTTCAGATTGGTGGACTCAAGTTTTGACTGAGCTGGGAGTGCAAGTGTCAGTGTTGCCTGGACCAAATAAGTCCCACGCAGCCATTTGCAGATACTGACCGTTTGATAGCTCTTGAAACTCAAGATTGGAACAGTTTCTCTCCAAACGACCCACACCCTTGATCTATCTTGATCTGTTCACGACCCCACAAAGAACAAATACGACCTTTATAGCAACACTTATTACGATCACTTAGCAACATCAAGATGTCAGATGTCAGGATCCCGCCCTGTCAGATTCGGCCCGACCGACGTCGACCCCCTTCGACCACGTGCTGCGTGGCGCTGCCAACGGGGGCGATCGATGGAGGTGGCCACCTGTTACTAACAAGTGCCACGCTAGTAGTAACAGGTGCCTTACTAGTAGTAACAAGGAGCTATTAATTCAGATATATTTTTACTTTAATTCTAATAGCTTCTTGTTACTACTAGCGTGGCACCTGTTACTACTAGTAAGGCACTTGTTTCTAAAAGCTTCTTGTTACTACTAGCGTGGCACCTGTTACTACTAGTAAGGCACTTGTTACTAGTAGTAACAAGTGCCACGCTAGTAGTAACAGGTGCCTTACTAGTAGTAACAAGGAGCTATTAATTTAGATATATTTTTACTTTAATTCTAATAGCTTCTTGTTACTACTAGCGTGGCACCTGTTACTACTAGTAAGGCACTTGTTTCTAATAGCTTCTTGTTACTACTAGCGTGGCACCTGTTACTACTAGTAAGGCACTTGTTACTAGTAGTAACAAGTGCCACGCTAGTAGTAACAGGTGCCTTACTAGTAGTAACAAGGAGCTGTTAATTTAGATATATTTTTACTTTAATTCTAATAGCTTCTTGTTACTACTAGCGTGGCACCTGTTACTACTAGTAAGGCACTTGTTTCTAATAGCTTCTTGTTACTACTAGCGTGGCACCTGTTACTACTAGTAAGGCACTTGTTACTAGTAGTAACAAGTGCCACGCTAGTAGTAACAGGTGCCTTACTAGTAGTAACAAGGAGCTATTAATTTAGATTTATTTTTACTTTAATTCTAATAGCTTCTTGTTACTACTAGCGTGGCACCTGTTACTACTAGTAAGGCACTTGTTACTAGTAGTAACAAGTGCCACGCTAGTAGTAACAGGTGCCTTACTAGTAGTAACAAGGAGCTGTTAATTTAGATATATTTTTACTTTAATTCTAATAGCTTCTTGTTACTACTAGCGTGGCACCTGTTACTACTAGTAAGGCACTTGTTTCTAATAGCTTCTTGTTACTACTAGCGTGGCACCTGTTACTACTAGTAAGGCACTTGTTACTAGTAGTAACAAGTGCCACGCTAGTAGTAACAGGTGCCTTACTAGTAGTAACAAGGAGCTATTTTAATAAATTTTTTTACTTTAATTCTAACAGCTTTTTGTTACTACTAGCGTGGCACCTGTTACTACTAGTAAGGCACTTGTTTCTAATAGCTTCTTGTTACTACTAGCGTGGCACCTGTTACTACTAGTAAGGCACTTGTTACTAGTAGTAACAAGTGCCACGCTAGTAGTAACAGGTGCCTTACTAGTAGTAACAAGGAGCTATTAATTTAGATTTATTTTTATTTTAATTCTAATAGCTTCTTGTTACTACTAGCGTGGCACCTGTTACTACTAGTAAGGCACTTGTTTCTAATAGCTTCTTGTTACTACTAGCGTGGCACCTGTTACTACTAGTAAGGCACTTGTTACTAGTAGTAACAACTGCCACGCTAGTAGTAACAGGTGCCTTACTAGTAGTAACAAGGAGCTATTAATTTAGATATATTTTTACTTTAATTCTAATAGCTTCTTGTTACTACTAGCGTGGCACCTGTTACTACTAGTAAGGCACTTGTTTCTAATAGCTTCTTGTTACTACTAGCGTGGCACCTGTTACTACTAGTAAGGCACTTGTTACTAGTAGTAACAAGTGCCACGCTAGTAGTAACAGGTGCCTTACTAGTAGTAACAAGGAGCTATTAATTTTGATTTTTTTACTTTATTTATAATAGCTTCTTGTTACTACTAGCGTGGCACCTGTTACTACTAGTAAGGAACTTGTTACTAGTAGTAACAAGTGCCACGCTAGTAGTAACAGGTGCCTTACTAGTAGTAACCAGGAGCTATTAATTTAGATATATTTTTACTTTAATTCTAATAGCTTCTTGTTACTACTAGCGTG
>CAXIVM010001378.1:0-18267 GCA_964035705.1 Porites rus | reverse complement strand
CCTCCCGGTCTTACCGCTCTTCCTCTCAGCTCTTCCTCTCGCCACGCGTACCCGCCACGCGTACGGTCCCGTCCGCCTGGAGGTCAAGGTTCGGTCGACATCAAAGAGACACAAGCATTGTCCCATGGGCGGCATCTCGTACTGCTCCTGCACCACCCAAGCATCAAAATGAAGCTATTAGAAACAAGTGCCTTACTAGTAGTAACAGGTGCCTTACTAGTAGTAACAAAGAAGCTACTAGGAACAGGTGCCACGCTAGTAGTAACAGGTGCCTTACTAGTAGTAACAAGAAGCTACTAGGAACAGGTGCCACGCTAGTAGTAACAGGTGCCTTACTAGTAGTAACAAAGAAGCTACTAGGAACAGGTGCCACGCTAGTAGTAACAGGTGCCTTACTAGTAGTAACAAGAAGCTATTAAATTTACTTTAATTTTAATTCTAATAGCTTCTTGTTACTACTAGTAAGGCACCTGTTACTACTAGCGTGGCACCTGTTCCTAGTAGTAAGAAGAAGCTATTAGAACGAGTCGAGTCGCTTCTCACGTCGTCCCGACGAGTCTCACGTCGTCCCGACGAGTCTCACGTCGTCGAGGACTCTCGAGTCGTGTGCCCCGGTCTCTCGGACGGCACGACGTGACGCCGTGAGGTTGGGAAGAGGGGAGGTGGCGGTGACATGGAGGTGGACAGGAGGGATGACAGAAAGATCTATAGGGGAAACATCATGATCATCAATCTATGGCACTCACTCTGCCTGAAATTGAGGCAGCTTTGTTGGAAATCCAGGTTCCCAAGCAAGCATGAGGGCTGGCTTGAAACGAATTCCTGGAGGTGCAATGGAGGTGCAAGAGTATGCCATTGGTCTTATGTAGACGGATGTATGGTTCTATACTATACAGGTTCTACATATTTCACAGGTTATACATATCGGGGCTCCACGAAAAGAGGCGCCCCAGGAAACCGATTCCGCCAGTTCTTCCTCAACGAAGGATCGAAGGTGTCAGAAGCGCCGAGTTGGGCCGACAAGGAACCCTGCTTAACATTGTTTAACCAACACGTGCAACCACTAGTATATAAACAGCACTAGACTAGAGTCTGTTTCGGAGAATTCCAAAGAGTCCTTAAGGAACTTGACTCACTTGGCAGTGAATCAAGTTCCTTTGGAGCCCCAAACCGTAGGTTGATCATGTCTGGAGTCCATCTGGTAAGTCTATCCGAGTCTGAATAGTCTTCAGTTCTGGACTTAACACTCCCGAAAACTCACATAGACCCTCACGTCCTGGCCCCCTGGAAGATGGTTTTCCTCTACCAACCAGTGGTTGAATCAAGGTCGGGATCGTCGTCTTCCAGGGTGTAACACTCCGGACGATCTCCGGAGACCGCAGCTTCGGGAGACCCCGCAGCTTCGGTTCCGGTTCGTCGCCTGGATTCCGTTCACTCTGGAGGACATCATGGGAGAAGGCACCAGGCAAAGCACCCTGGGAGCGGGCTGCTTGGGCGGCAGGTGCGGTGGACGGTGCGGAGTTCGGTGAGGCCGAACTAGGCCTGTCTGCCTGTCTGAACATGCAAGCAAAAGGACGACGTGCAGGATCTGGCAGGTCATTCTGCACATTTTATCTATACGACAAATCAGCATACATTGTCATACATGTCGAAGCATTGTGTATCTGCTCATGTAGTCACTTGCGACTTGTTTACGGGGTCTACATTTTGACCCTCCCAAGTCAATGAAGGTCATCGAACACTTGGATTGTTGCGTTGGTCAAGATCTGACATAGAAAACATCAACAGTGACGCCGTGGATGGCGCCGCACCATGTGCCCGCGGTTACTTTGGCGAGGCGGTTCTCAACGTAGTGCCCTTCCAAAAGTGGGACATGGCAAAGGAAGTTGGAAAGTGGGGCTGCATTCCAAAGTTAGTTCCGGCTGAACAGATCGCTAGCTCTAGAACATTACAACGGCATGCTTGCCAAGCATGTCCAAGAAACACCGCGCCTTCTCGAAGCCAAGACAAATCCAAAAAATCATTATCAATCCTTCCACGCTTGTCGTAACATGCATCCTCTCTGTCGAATGCCTTATAAGATAAATGTGGAGAGTGAGAACGAACACTTTTTGAAGTCAACATGTATCCAGGAAGATTCTTCACCCGGATGGCACAACCAACTTCCAGCTGTGCTTAGCAACCGCACGCCCCGACACACAGCAGCACAGCTGCTAGTGCCTCAAAGCAGAAACGAAAACTGCACCGATGGAAGCTAGTCCAATCATTTTAAATTTGGTTTCTCTTAAATTAATGAATTAATGTATTCCCTCATTGCAAAAAGTCTCCCATAGCAACAGGCCATGTCCTCCTAAAAACGGCTTCTTCGTCCAACGTAGGGCGCCGTTCCCTGCCACCTTCGGGCGCCTGGCCCTCGTTTCACATCCTTCCGGTCCGCGTTTCCCCCGGTTTCCCCCGGTACTCGTTGGAAGAAACCGCTGTCGGTCGCGAGCGTGGGAAGCTACAGAACAGACACGGACTGTCCATAGGATCGATGCTGTGGAGAACTGGGGGTCGGCAATGGAGAACTAGATGAACTAGTAGATGTTAATCTGTTAATTGAAATCAATCCACTTCCCACATTGGCCTTCTTAGGAAGGCCCAGGCCGTTTTTCGTCATGGGCATATCAAACCACCCACCGGCGGCATGGCACAACCCCCTTTCAGTCACTATGGGCTGGGACTGCTCATTTGCTCTAATTATTCTCGAGAGGCATGGGCTCTGGGCCTAAGGGAACATACCAAAGATTCGATACCTAAAGCATCCTATCATCCTATCAACTAAAGCATTCTTGAAGCCACGCCGGCCCGCTTTTTTTCTCCAGCCCATCACCTGTCCCACCGCCCCCTTTTCATTGAGACCCCCAAATCGACGGATTTGTTGATGCTTCTGTATCCCTTTGATCCACGCTCTCCCCATCTCACCATCTCCTCAGCCGAGCTCTAGCCCGGCTTAGCCTCTGCGAAGCCCGGCTGCGTCGCGAGCCGTACACGGTCGAGCCACGCGCCAAGCCGCCTGGGCAAGCCTCCGGCGTGAAGGCGTCGGTTTCTCGGCCTGAAAAGCACGCGCGAAAAACCGAGCTTCCTTCGGCCGAAACGGGGAGGCGCGGAAGGGTGTGGTCGGGGGGGTGGTGATATTGACACTTTTTGATGGCAATGGCGGCCACGAAAGGACCATTGAACCAAACAGGTGGTCAAACCACTCCCCAGGCGCGGATGTCAGGATCTCACACACTGTCGGGTCGGTTCGGATGTACGCCGAAGAGCTTCAAACGGTCAAACGTCAGATGAGTCAGACTGGTAACAGTCAAGAGCTTTTGTCCATCCAGCAGATGTGGTACCCAGAAACCGTTTCTCCGACGAGCCAAGGCAAAGCGGAGCCAGGTTCCTGTGGGTTCTGGGTGTTTCATGGTGTTTTGGCTGGTCTGTTTGCCAGTCATTCCTGTTTGCAGTTCGGAACCACCTTGAGTTCGGATATTCCCAGTCAGGGAGGCTGGAAAGATCATAGAAGCTTGGCCTAGCTACATCAAGACTGTCTCAACACGTCCCCAACGTTGACAAACGCAACCTGCCAAGTTGCGAATTAGTTAAATCAATTTCACTTGAACTCCTGAAACAAAGGAAGAAAATACGACCCCTTGGAATACTCTCGCAACAATCCTTCAACTTGGTCGGGTGGATCCGACAGCGACCTCAGCGATCAACCGCTCACCGCTCAACACCGAAGCGTGGTTTTCGTCCGAACCCGTTTTTTCGCGCCGACACCGCGCCAGTCGATCAGGTCCAAATTAATTTCTTTGGAAGTTTGATGAAACTCCAGCTGAAACAATCCTCTGAGGATGCTGTTGTGACCTTGAAACAAGTTTGTATATATATATATATATCACTTAATTTCAGATTCATACGTTTCTTCTGCAATACTTGAAGTCGTTCTCGAAGCTTTAGCTTGCCATGGCATTGCAATTGCTACAGCTACAGTATGAATGCTTGGAAAACCAACACTTTTCCGAAAGAATCAGGCACCGCAGCTTACGCGGGGTTTTGGAGAAACAACAACAAACATTTTATCATGTGCTTGTTGAATTCTAGCTGGTAAGCATCCAAATCCTTGGAGCCTTTGCGGAGCGACCAAACGTCTGGTACTCTATCCTATTCACATCCCTTCTGGGCAACCGAGTTCGTCTGCCCGGCTTTGATAGACCGAGTTCGATAGATTTTCTAGGATTTACAAAGAGTTTCTGGGATTTACTCAGATATGGTGGATCCAGTTGTGTCTGGATTTACCGCATTTTCTGGATTTACTCAGGGACGTCCCGTCCAAGAATATCGTCCGAAGTCACTAGGTTCATTTATAAATGCAAACATTTGGCCTTGGGTGGGTGAACACCTTGGTTTGAAGAACAAGCTTTACTCGGGCACTACATGTACTTGCTAAAAACAATTCTGCACTAATTACCACAGGCTACTAATCATGCAAATTACTGGGCAGTACTCTAACCATCTGCTTCACTCATTTGTCCCCACTGTCCCCACTGGATCTCTTTGTCGCCGGTGATCCAGTTAGCCGTCCGCGCGCCTCTGGCTCAGTCTCCGCTTCCTCGACGAAGTCCTCTTTGAGAACCAGGTCTTTGGGAATTGACCAGCGAAAATGACCAGAATGGGTTGCCTACCGGTGTCAACCTACCGGGGTCAACCCGAGCGGTCAACCGGGTTTGACCGTGATACCCACAGCGATGGTTTTGGTCTCTGTATGTTCCTTCTTCCATGGGGTCCGTTTTCAGAACTGGGCCCCTTTTGGGGGTCGCCCTATTCTAATGCACACCCAGGTTTCTTCTGGCGAAATGATTCCCATGGTGTTTCCCCTTTGTCGCACTCAAAGCTCTGTCCGGCTGAACCTCCGCGAAGAAGGGCTCTGGCTCTTTACTAGATTTATAATGATTCACTCATGGATGTTGGGTCTTTATTAATTAAGCCCATCAACAACACCCACTCACTCTTCCCACTTCAAAAAAATCTCAGGAACATTCAGGTACCACCGGACATACTGACCTCACCAACGGACCGGGTGGACCGATGTTAGAAGTGCCAAGCGAACAGACCGATGTGATGGGTTCGGATCCAAGTCGGGATGGCGTTGATCGGTATGAAGAGCTTCGACGAAAGCATCGTAGATGTATATATGTATGAAGATTAATTAACATATATGGTCATATAGTCGTTTTTGGTGATTTTCGTGACCAAACTGTTCTTTTGTCCCATCCTGTTTGTAAGTTGATCTCAAACTACCAGGCCTGTTGGTGACGGAAAGAAAAAGATCGAAATGAGGATGAAAACGGAAAAATGGACACATCCGACTTAGTCAGCTCACTTAAAGAACTCACTTAAGCTATCCAAAGCTAACTCACAATTATAGTTATAAAATGTTATGAAGTCATTCATGAAGGCTGAAATAGAAAAGACACGTTCTGAAGTAGCTCAACTATGCTCAACGGGCAAATCTGTGGCCACGGGTCAGGGCACCGGGGCCCACCCCGATCGGTGGGGGAGGTGCCATGACTCACAGGGGAGGTGCCCTCACGAAAACAGCGATGCAAATGCAGATGCTGGTTGCCACCAGAATGGGCAGTCACACAAAGAACAGAGAAAGCATGTCCTCCACTTCCAGAAGAGCAAAACTCAAGTCTTCTGCTGTCTTTCCCTTTAAGACTCATGTTCATCACGAGCTGGAGAAAAGACACAAAATACCCTTAATGTTCTTGTCTCCTCCACCTGAAGTAGCTCATTGAGCTCAGCCATCACGCCTGAATGCTGCAGAATCAGCCGAACGGTCGAACGTTTTCCACGACACACATTGCTGTCCAAATGGCTACCCCATTGGCTTGGTTGGTTTGGTGTTTTTCATGTGGGCCCGCCAACCAGTGGGTGCGGCGGGTGCGCTAGTCTCTCTGGAAGGTTCATTTGCATCTACAAACAGGGAGTTATCCACTTCGATGTGGGTGATACACCAAAATAGGGAAACCTGCCAAAAAGCACCAGCCAGTGTGGTTGATCCATAAGCCAGGGCTTTGATCGTGCAACAATCCAACGTTGAGGCGGAAGTGTGGGCAGCAATGGGACGAAGAAGAGCCAGCTCACGTCTTGGAAAACAAGAAACACCCCTCAAAAAAATGATCACGACTTGCTCTTGACTCGGGCATGCTCAGGCAATTCACTCGCGAGCAATATCACAACTTGGTCAAGAAACCTCACTTCACGTTTAAGACTTTGGCATGAGTTGACTTGTTCTTCTGCAAGTCCATTCACTGGTTATGGCAGGTGGAACACAGGTGCCGCACAACGTTCTGATCCCAGCGGCTCTCGCTGGAACTTCCCGGGTCAGGAGGCCACCACTTGGAGAGAAACAGCGCTTTTGGTCGATTTCCTGCGACTTGTGGGACATCTGTGGGAAGAATTCCTCTTGTTAGACCAGGCTGTGAGACTGAGGGAAACCCCCATACCAATGGCGGCTGGTGAATGGTCCTTTTTTTATATTGTTTCCCTATTCTAATTATAGGGGGTGAAGTCCAACGGGGTGTCTCCCTATTCGAATTCACACCCGTGTGGTGTTCCTCAAGTTCAGAGTTCGCTGCTGATTCCACCCATTGGGCAGAGGGGTGGGGTTTTCATGGTCGTGAACACGCATGTCACTGCCCCTCGGCCACTCCTGCCTGCACTCTTTCGCTGCAAGGTGACTTGGAAGGAGTTCCGATGACTTTGATGATGGGAAGCGGCTGCAAACGGGCATGTGGCATCGCAACAACTGCTCTTTTCAACCAGCCACTGATCTCCTAATGGTCCTAATACGTAGACTCCTCATCTCCTCCCTCTCAGCTTTTACCACTGAAGGACCTCACCGGTCGTTCTGCGTTCCAATGCGTTTCGGCGTCGCTCTTGCGTGGCCGGTGCCGGTGCATACGCGTCGACCAAGACCCGCTTTTTCTCCAGAAAACCATCGACTTCGGATCTCAGCGCGTTCTTTTGAGCCGCGAAGCCTCGGATTCTCAGTGGCTCGGAGGGATTTTTCACGAGTTGGCATGAAACGACCCGACCAACAACCACCCTGTGGCGCACCCAATAAACGCCGTGGTTGCCTGACTGGAAGGCCTTGGTGAAGAGAATTTCTGGGCTGACATGGTCCCGGTGTCCAGTCTCCAAACATCTGGGTGGCCGAAGTGGGCTCGAGTGACAAACCAGTGCGGGGGACAGAACCATCAAGGCGCCACCAAGAAGTTTTGGGCAGTCAGACTTGGTGCCACAAAATTCATCAAAATTCAGTGTTTGGAAGAATGAACTATCTCATTCAATGACGCCAGGGAACCATGTGTAATTTTAAGAACATATGCAGACCACTATGCTGACCTACAGTGACCTACAGCTTCTTCAAGGGTCACCCCTTCATCCCCCTGCTTCTCTGTGGTGCTTCGCACTGAGTTCAAATGTGTCCTTCGCACTTGGGAGTCGCCTCGATGTTTGATTCCTTACATCCGTCCCAGTTCTTGCGGTTTTCGCTATCAATTCATTTGAACACCACGACCGGAGACATGGTCCAATGGGTCGGGCACGCCGCGAGCAGCGGCGCGCACGTGGGGATAGGTCGTGACCCACCATGCATGGACCAGACATGTCTGCCATGTGAATCTCTGCACTTCGACCAGTCCACCATGTGCCGCGAGTTCGACCACCAGACAGCACCAGACTGACCGGAGGACCCAGTGGTTTGGATCCCCAACGACTGAGAACGACGACCGAGCTCCCACCTGCTTTGGCTTCCTCTGCTGTGCTCCACGACGTTCGGTCTGATCAGGGCCCAGTCGGTGGGCAGACCTCTTATATAGAGGTCTCAGACAACAAGGCTTAGCCTGGAAGTCTCATCAGTGATTGGATGCTTCGAATCTAATAACGTGATTGTCTACATGCATAGGAATCATATAACGTTGCCACTCCTTTTGAAATAGGAAGGCGGAAAATTATCTGCCCACATGTCGAACGCGGCATTGGCAGTTCGAGTGGCTAGAGATCTCACATAAGATGTCTCTCTCCTATGGGTCACAGTTCTGTACAACAAACGCCGCCCAAGCGCCAATGCCCAAAGCGCAATGAGCAATGTCAGCCGCATCGGCTGCACATGGCTCCCAAATCTTGTAGAACAAGTTGCACTTGTCCAAGAGATTGAAGATATCTTGAGCGATATTGGGAAGTGATCCCACGAGGGCCAACAGATTTGATGCGCAACTTTCTTGGTTCGTTGTAGTGTTGAGAGGAAAGAGCCCATGTGTCCATGGCAATGGTCAAGATATCATCTATGGTTTCCAAGCTTTGGAAGGCACACTCTGCCTGTGAGTTGGCCAAATTTCCGGGCACCCCGCTGTTACTGTTGCTTCCATATCCTGGTGGAGGATTTGCAGAACCCTGATTGTTGAGCCACCACTTCAAAGCCCATGGTGGTGCTGGCAAGGTAGATCGTTCCGGCGCATGTGAGGGATCCTGACCTGAGGCATTTGCCAGGCTTTTTGCCGCAAGCAATCTGGATGAGCTGGGGCTCCGATGGAGGTACGCACAAGCATGGACGATGTTGAGCGCGTCTGACGCAATCTCCACTCCAGACCGTGTGAAAGTCGTCATGCTGGTGAAGCAGTTTACTGAATTTGGAGAAATCCAACCTTCAACGCAGTACTGCGGGATCTGTGTAGCTGCCACCAGTAGCCATGCAAGGTTCTGCACCACATAGGTGATCCCTCCGGAACAGCGCATGTCTGGTTCAAGGTCACCTCGTCTATACCTTGAGCAATATACCCGATGTACCACACAAGGCTGAAGACTGTCTGGAATCAACTGATTCCCCAAAAAAATGCCGTCAAACCTTCCTGCTGCGGCTCGGAGATCCTTACATCAGACAGGGCAAACTTGGGAAGTGCAGGTAAGTTCAACTTTTGGAGGTTGAAACACTCACTGCACAATGCAAACGACTCAAAGCAGCAAAAAGCAGCGTTGGCCTCAAAAAAGAGCGAACATGGCCAGCTGAGAACTCCTCTTGTTCGCAGCAAAAGACTTGTTGAAATGGTCAGCATGGTGCTGTTGGCCTTCATGATGCGCATGAAAAGTCTCATGTTGCTTGCGAAGAAGAGCTTTCTTATACCTACCAGTAGTGAACCAGGCACCGCACGGATTTTCAGACCAAAGTGTTGAAGCCTCCTTCCCTCAATGGACTCCTGCAAATCTAGCTCATCTGCCTGATCTTCCTCCACTTGCTCTCCAACAATCTCCCTGAACCGCTTGAAGGCCATGTTGGTCTCCTGGTCGCTTGCGCTCATCAGCAGATCAGGGGGCAGAGGCCACCACCCATCTTCTGCGAGCAAAACTCCGTCTTTCTCGTGTCCCTCCTGCTCCGATGAACTCTCCATGCCGGTGTGCAAGTTGTACGACACAGTTGCAAGACATGGGAGGGCAGTGGATGTAAATCGGAAGACCTTCACAAGAATTCTGTTTTGAGACTCGGCTGCAGGCAAGAGCCAAGCTGCTTCGATGTCCGTCTCTTTATATAGCCTCATTCTCTGGGTCAATCTTCACAAGCATGCGGTATGCAAACCCAAACGGCTAAGAGAAGACTTGAGCCAAGAAAAGGAACAATGGCCTGAGGTGCAAAGCTGAAGGGTTGCAAAGTGAGCAAAGCCCCTGGGCCCATAGCTCAAGCCCCTTCATCAAAGGAGAAGAATCGACCCAAGTCTCTAGTGAGCGTCACCTTTTGCACACCAAGTGGCTCGTAAAGATGCGCTTCGGAGCGGCGCCGATCCGCTCAAGCGGCACAGCTTGGCCAACATGGCGCTGCAGACCGGTGCTCCAAATGCATATGCTCATGAGAAATTTTGGCAAGTCCATTATGTTGGCATGGTGGATCTAACAACTCGGGTGCACTTGTTCAGTTTTAACGGCTCCTTGTGCTCTCCACGGCTCAAATAAAAACTCGTGGACATGTCATCATGTGAGCCAGGGAGGGAGCCCCCTGGCTCCCTGGCTGTAGCCCTCCTATCGAGCAAGACGTAGGGGGCTTAAGAATCGCCCAATATCTTCCGAACGGGTGAACAATTGTAACGCACTTCAATGTTTGCCAGACCAGCCCACCATAATGTTCACAACACAAAGAGTCTAGACTGTATCTGAGACTATGTCGTGGACCGACTCCTGCCATTCTTCCTAAACATCCTCTTTCGACAATATGGGTTCTTCCAGGATTCCCACGTTTTGCGGACACGATCGAGCCATCGTCCAAAGCACGAAACATCGGACAACATCCGACGTCTCGAAATCGTTCGGGATCCCAGCGAGGTGATCCTGCGTCTGTAGTCACTCTTTCACCAGCTACAAGACACCGGCGCCAAGCGCGCCGTCAGCGAGGTTTCAATTTGGCGGCTTAGAATTCCAACAAGCTGATCCTGCCCGGCTACTGTACTAAAACTGAATCAAAAGAGGCTCTCAACTCCTCCATGTCACGTCATTGGCTTCAAATCTCGTTCCGTCTGGTTGGTGGTTTCGACACTGAAAGTCTTCTTCGGCTCGTTGGTCATTCCGGGTAAAGGTTGAAATGAAGCTACTAGGAGCGATCGGACGCTACGAACGGAACAAAGGGCCTCGTTACGAACAGAGCAAGGACGCTTCGTTCGGGGCTCCTGGCCTTACTACGAACGGAACAAGAATTTCAGCCTTCGTCTGGGACTCCGAACTTCGCCTTTTTGCACTCTTTTTCTTGCTCATATGATCCAGAAGGGCAGGTAGCTACCTCGGCATCCAATCACTTCCAAACTGTTCCACATGGTTCCAGTCACTCTCATCTCTTTCATTCTGTTTCATAGACTTGGCTCCTTTGGCTTTGCCCAACTGCATGTTGTGTCCAACTGCGACAAGACAAAGTTTGCCGTGAAAGAACGAGAGCGTTCGACGGCACGTGAGTTTGCCGTGTGTTTGTTGCAACGCAATAGACCAATGGCGATTATACGTGTATATAAATAAACTGTATATTATACATCATGGTATTTTGAAGAGGTTCTCAATCTTTGTACACATATATCTATATGTATTTACAGGTCATGTTTCATGTTACACTCCCTGGAACTAACATGGAAGTGGATGGCATGGCCCCAAGTTCGGAAGATCAGTTCCCGAATACCAAGCCGAGGGTTTGTTCACTCCACGAAACCATGCTTCCTTCCGAGTCGTGCTTTGAAAAAAGAAACACCTGGACCTCCTTAGGTACAAGTACAAATAGATTTCTTCAATATGTTGGTTTTGGCCAAAAGTCACAAAAAGCTACAGAAAAGGTTTTGGTACAAGTACGTACCCTTTTTCTTTTACACTTTACACCAAAGGTCGGGCCATTGGCCGAACACCGCTCCGTCCTCGGTCTCCGGACTCTCCGCACGGCCAATCTGCTGCAAGACCTGTTCCATTCCGTCAACGCCCGACGCCACGGTCTCTCGACGCGAAGAGCGGTCGACAGGTGGACGGCGAACGGTTCGACGGGTGGGGCAAACGATGGCTTTGGTCGGTGACACGTTTTGCTTGCTTGGTTGGTTAGCACTCTGCGTATATGCTGCACGGTCCCAATTCCTCGGACTCGGATCGATCGGACGTGGGAGGAGGTCCAAATGGACGATGAAAGCATGTCGGACGTTTCAGAAAAAAAGGAACGGACTCCTGAGTTCTTCTTGTATTCTCTGAGCATTCTAACCTTGCAACCAACAATCAGGACCTTCTTCCACCTGGAGTCCACCTGATAGAACGACCACCCCCGCTCCACAGCACTGCTTTGCCTCTCGGAGCTCTGGGTTCACCTCGAAGGCTTCGCGGAAGAGCTGCACCGCCTCCTGGCGCGCGATTTTGCCGTGTTTGGATGGATTTTGCCGGTTGAAAGTAGAACATTCATTGGGAGTGAGACATACATTTACCATCATTTACAGTGTTAAGTAACTTTATTCCAGTCCCAAGGTATGGCTAGTGCCATTGTGAAGATCGGCCTATACACTTGGGGGTTCCAAGAGCGGTATCGGAAGCGGCTAAAATCGAGCCTTTGCGCACATGACTGAAAATCACCTGAACATGGCGAGTGTACCACTCAACCGGAGGGTCCCAGCTGGTGTTTCAGTGGATGATACTTCATTGATCAAGGTGTCAAAGATGGTTGTAAAAAGAAAGTGATCTTCCAAAGAGACCTCTCAGGATCCGAGCATGAGGTCGCTGATACCGGATGGAGAGTAATTAGATGGAATAATCCCCAAGCTTGGTTTATATTATATGGTGGACCTCCATCCAACAAATATGTAGAGGATTGTGCCATCTACTCTGAAACCGCTGTACTTCATCTGTTAAGAGTTAACTCCTTCAGCTCATCAGGCAACTCCGCCGATTGCTTCAAGCGGTAGGCTCGCTTCAGCTTTTGGGCAGCCTGCAGACTGCTAGCTGTTGGGTTTTGGTTCGGTGAAAAGGTATCTTAGAAGTGTGTTGAAATTGAGCTTCGTAGTACTTCCTGGAGAATGTCTTGTGAAGTATAATGGAAACACCGGATTTATAACCCCCCTCAAGGTTTGCTATTTGGGGAGGGGTCAGAAAAGTGCAATTCGATCTTTATTGGGAGGTCAATCAGGAGAGGTCACCAAGAACAAATCTCTTCATGCGAAGAGGCCACAAAGACTAAATCTCTTCGACCAAATGTTGTTTGTTGGGGGTGGGTCATGTAAGGACGCCAGCTATCAGTGTAATTGGACATCTGATCACATGGTCAAGGGCAACATCCAACTAATTAAGCAAGTTCTCTCCACTTGTCTCTGGGAGCCCCAGTAATCCTCCAACTTCGGCCCAACATACCTTGCCGCACATTCGTGTCAATTGCAGGCTCCTCAAGTGCTAGCTCTCTGGAAATCCCGCACCCCGCCCAACGCAAGGGCATCCCCTGACAGCACATCCCAAAGCAACTCCAGAAAGTCCAATAGTTTGGAAGGGCCAACAGTTTGCCCCCGTCCTCAACTCCTTTCCTCCGTCATCGTTTTGAGAGGATTTGGTGCACGACTTCAGCTGGATTTGGGGAAGGTATGGAGAGACTGACGCTTCTGATTTCGCCAAGCCATGTCTAGCCATGTCTGGACCCTCCAAGAGGTCAACCGTCGTCTCTTACACCGTCTCTTCGACCCTTCGGCACCCGCGTGGCTTACAAGGACAAGCATGGTGAGGAGTGAGTGAGGGAGAAACTCAATGATTTCCTGAATCTCAATTGATTAGCGGCCACAAACACAATTGATTAGCGGCTTGAGCAATGGAACATCTCAATTGATTAAACCCCTACCGAGAAAACATCAAGATACAACTCACCAAGGCTACTGAGAAGGTCTTCATCATGGGAAACTCTTATGCCAACATACACCACCAACACCAACCCCTCTGCGCACCTCACGCTGCTCCTCTGAGAGATTTTCGCCCTCCTTGACAGCTGTCTCCAACGTTAGCGTGGTGTCTTCAGTTGTCATGCCAAGCCTGGTCGATTGATCTGACATCAGTCGAATTTTGGATCGGAATCGGATAGCATCTCCTTCACATGGTATCCTTTTAACTTAAACGTTTTTGAGATCCGCAACACACCTGCACTATCTCAATGATTCTGAATAACAGTACACCTCTGGGCCTCGTCTTTGACAAGTTTCTGAGAAGAACCACAATAGATTGTTTGCAGGTGTAGCAAACTTGGTGTTCATATATTCATGATGAACGGACTCTAGCTCACTGGGGTCTCATTTCATTCTTCTTCCTTCAGTTCACTTCCACCACTGGCTTGGCTGCCGTGCCTGAGCTGCTCCGCGGCAGTGTAACGCTGAGCGAAGGAGCAGGGGATCAAGCCTGCCCCGGCACGCTAGCGGTGCTACTGCTTTTCGGGCAAGGGGATTGTGCTTTGTCCGGTTGTCTTGGCGGTGACAGTTCTTTTGGAGCCTGAGCATAGAATTCAAAGGATGTCACACCGTTCAGAAACATGCTTAGTTAATTGTGTATCATATTCTAGGGCAAAGTTCAACGCATCAACTTCAGAAGCCGGTGAAAAGGATACACTTCCAAAACGGTCCATGATAGGCGTGGCAATGCCATCTGGTACCTTCGCATTCTGGCACGGATGCCACACCACCGGAACCGCAAGAGTAAAAGCCACATCAATTTGTTACCTGGTCAGATAGTCCTCTTCTGAACCCAAGCATTGCGCCCCACCGCCCGTTGTTCGCGCGCCGGCCACTTCTGCCTGTTCTCAAGCCATTTTGCCAGGCCGTGGCCCGGGCCAAGACATCCGCGGGCGACAGTCGCTTGCAGGTGACGTATTGCACCTCACATTGGCGCTTGCAAGTGGCATGGTTGGCCCTAACAGAGTCCGCTGGTTTCAGCAGCTCATCCAACAGAAGCCCTTTTTCCATCTGAGTTCGAAGGAAAAAGGGCAGGTCAACCAATTCTGAAGAGCATGTTGCAATCCATATCTGGGGGGTTATATACCTTCTTTCGGGGTGTGGCTGGAGGTCCCTGATCGTGGTGGCCTGTGGGCTGGGGCGAAACCAGGTGACCCCGGCCTTTCACGACTCCGTGGATCGAAAGACGGAAGGTGGGCGGAACTGACGAAGACATCACCGAAATGGGCGGCCTTTGGCTCCGACCCTTTGAAAAACCAAACAGGTGGTTCGGTTCTTCCATGGTTTTCCACTTCGCAATGAGTCCAATCGAAGGGTACCAGTTTTGCTGGAACCTCCATCCTGTGGCCCGTCTTCGTGCGCCCAGTGGCCACGCGCCAGTCTTCGCCGGTGTTCGGAAAGTTCTCGTGAGGTAAACGCGAGTCCCAAACCTTTGGAGATCGGTGTGTGTGAAGGTGAAGGCGACGTGAGGGTGAAGCCGATGTGAAGGGAAGACGTTTGGTCAAAGCAAGAGATGCACGTTTTGGAGTGCCAAGATGGGCCAAGCTTTGCACCCTTTCTTCCTTTGGTTGTTTGAAGGAAGTCGCGTGGGGAAAATCACCCGGAAGTACAGAGATAATTTATTGTTCACGAACTAATATATGTTCCCATGCAGGTTTTGGGGGGATGGTGTTGGTGGTGCTTTTTCTTTGACAATCTGAGTTGCTGACAAACCTGAAAGCCCAAGGGATATTATACAACTAAAAATATCTTTGAAACAGGTGGCGGCAAATGACATGTGCATGGTCCAACCGGCAGATACGCTTCTTGAATTTCTTGAATCTGTTAGTCACTAGAACTCAGTATAACCCCAGTAGAAGAATTAGAGGAACATCCCCTTCCTTAACCATCTCTGTCAGTTTCCATGTTGCTTTGCCACATCCAATCACACACTGTGTATACCAAGTGGTCTTACGAGTGCGCGGCAAAGATTAAGAAACATCGGCAAACCTGTGGTTCGATTCCAAGGAAGCGTGAAACTGGAACATGAGTGGACTTCAGCTCCTAGGCCCTAGGCCATCACTTAGAGGCATCCCTTGCTGACTCCTTGGACGGTGTTGCTTCATGTTGCTTCTTTTGAGACACAACCTCAACTAACACAACAGGATACAAAAGGTGTCAGAACTGAAGAGCCCTCAAACCTGGTAGAAGATTCTCAAAAAGGTAGCTGGACAACGCGGTTCGACCCCATTGGCACCATGGACAAACCATCACGGTTCGACCACCAGCTTCGCATGGACGTCACACCACCGGTCAGCACCGGGCCACGAGGAGCCCACCGCTGGGCACCACGATCTTGCAACGTCGAGCCTGGGTTCCAGCGGGTCTTTTGGTGGAGAAATGGTTGTGTATTTCAATAATGGACATCCACAATCAATAAATTGTAGATGGTTGTAGATGGTTGTAGCCTAGCCTATTTCCCTTCTTCCAGGGGTTCTTTGGGAGGTCTCCCTATTCCAAGACACACCCAGACACACCGCGGGTGTCTTTTGGGTGAAACTGCGGGTGTCTTCGTCGTTTAGAACGTGGTTGGGTGGATGCGGGTGTCTTCATCTGTCGGCAGCCACAGCGGCTTCGAAAGCCATTTCAGAGATGCACATGTTTCCCGTATATGTCGACTTGAAATTCCGCTTTTGGATGCTTTTGGGTCAAGTTCTCAGTCAAGTCCAGTGTACTGCTACGAGCATGAACAATATGTTAAATTCCTGTCATGCCCACACTAACCCTGTTAAATCTACGAAAAATGCACGAAGCAACTGGAAAGCCAAATGTTTCGCTAAGCATGGACACCCTGAGAGAGCACTGATACCCCACTCTATAGAGCATTCTGACAAACAAATTCAAATCATCAATTTGGGGGAACCTCCAAAGCTCCCAAAGCTCCTGGCCTGCATTTCGTCCTCCAGCGGAACTGGGAAAGGGATCATGGTCTTACTGCGCTTGGGAATGCTGCCTTCCGAGCACAACCAGACAGCGGGTCTTGGATTGCATGGAAGTGAGGAATAAAAGACCAGTCGAGTCCAACAAGACTATCCTCTTCCCTGACCAAGCCCAGTTAGTGGATGATGGGGACTCGTTGCAGGCCTTTCCATCTCTAAAATAGTGATAAGATGTGATACACTCCCGAAAACTCACATAGACCCTGACGTTCTGGCCCCCTGGAAGAGTGTTTTCCTGGTTTTCAGGGTCCATGTTAGTCTTCCAGGGTCTAAGACCTTCTACCGGCTCTACAGGCTTCCGACACCGCCACTTCCGGATGGACCATTCTCTCCTACTTAGGGACCGGAGATCCACCCGGGATGGTTTGATGCTGAAGACGTGGATGCGCAACTTGGATGTGGCAAGACATCACGATCATTCACCCATAGCAGAAAAAACACCCTAAGCAAAACTCAGGCTAAGCAAGCTCTAGAATATTTATCCACTGAGTCCCAAAAAAAAAGATAAACCATGATAAACCCCTTTTTCAGCATAAGCACCACTTGTTGAAGAGGATGAAATCGTTGGAGAGAAATCATAGCAATCAAAATAGCATATGATTCGTATGATGTATGTATGATGATATATATTTGAAGGAAAGGCTTCATCGCTCTATTATAGGTTGGAGGCCATCGCTACTAGGGTGGAGGCCATGGCTTGTTGGGTTCGAGGATATTTGGAAAGAACGAGCTTCTTGGCAACTGGCGCGCCTTCGGGGTGATCCTTGGACCACTGGGCGAAGTGCTGCTGGAACTCGGGCACCGTCACAAAGCCCCCCGAGCTGCGACTGCCTGGTGCGACGCGCGAGCTCCTTCGTCCGCCATGGGGGATGGTACTGTGCTGTCAGTGGTCGATGGCACAGTGGTTATAGACCGCCAAGTTGGGTGGTTGATGTGGACGTGGACCCCTGTTGAACTACGATATCTTGGGGTTGTGTCATCTACTCTGAAACGACGTACTGTATAAGAGAAAAGACACGTATCGGAAGTCGGATCCGATGCCTTCCTCCGCATGCAAACTGAGTCTGACAATGTTTGGAGCATGCAGCCGAATCAACGATTCGTGTGGGTTTACATGGGGGACCTCACCACCATTGGCTCTCATCCCTTCTGCCACCTGGATGTGTGGGTGGGGTGTCTATGTTCATGATTGTTCATGGTTTATGCAGAAGCCTCTTTGAACCGCGATTATGCCCCCTCCATCCGAAACTCATGTCAGAGCATTCAACAATAAGGCTTACACCGCACCACCAGCGTTCCCGCATTCCAAAGCCACCCTTCCCGCTGCGACCGGCTCAAAGTGGATCCTCCTCCCTGCGCTCTCTTCTCCGACCCCCTGACGACTCGTCTCTGTCTCCCCGTCCGTTTCCGTCCGTCCCGTCCGTTTGATGAGGCCTGAAAGGCTGATGAAGCCTTGCATGGCCTCGAACTCGGGCATGGCCCTGAGAGCGCGCACGCGCGCTCAGGCGGTCGGCGATCCACAGGCAGTGTGCATAGAAGTTTAAAGGCCCCCAGATTAGATAGAAGGGTGACCTGTGTTAGCCCTCATTGACCATATGTTGGAACTCGTGAGCGTATCCATTTGAGAACCTGTATGCCGTATATCTGTTCCTATCTGTTCCTGGTGGAAGCGGGATCGCAGCTCTCGGTTTGTCTGACTCGACTCATAAGAAAACCATTCTTTGTTCGTCAAAGCCGAACTGACGTAGTGAAAACAGGATAGTCCCAAACCGGCTCATTCCTTG
>CAXIVM010001377.1:0-24430 GCA_964035705.1 Porites rus | reverse complement strand
CCGGAACGGCCAAAAAAAAAAAAAAACATGGCGGCCGCTACACTTTGCCCGGTTTTTCCCTGTCAGCGCCCTTCGCTCTAAGTAAAGCACTGTCCCACTTGACTTCTACAATCCTTTCATCGTCGCAAACGCTACAACAACCCTCTAAGTCAACAGAAGATCGCGCGTGCCTGCACTTCTAGTTTTCCCAAGATCGATGGTCACTTTGTTGGCCAGCTCGCTCAAATTAAATCGACGCTTTCCTGGGCCAAGCGAGTCCCAAAAATCGGGTCAAACGAGGCTTTCTCCTTCCTGTCCTACTTGCCTCGGGCCTGCTGTCACGCAGCGGCTGACGGCAAGCCCCGAAATACGGCCTTTTGTCACCTCATGAATTATTCATGAGCCACCCAATATTTTTCGACAGGGAAACCCCGGCCCCCCAAAAGCAAGAAAATATTATAAGTCTAAAAGCAGGTCGCTTCTCGGCAACTACGTCAAGCCGGCAGGCAAGGGCAGGCCGCAAAACTCACGCTGACATAGTTCTCGACAAGAAACCTGCCTTAGACTTGCCGCCTGGATCGATCTGAACTTGATGCACAACCTTCACTACGAGCGCCCAAACAGCGCTGTTGTGCTTTACAAGGCTCAGAACATCCCTCAGTTCTTCGAGGGATGCTGTTGACTTGCGGGTTTCCGGACTTAATGATGTCCTTCCACCACCAGGCGGCGCAAACTTTGCTCCAAACACGGCCAATATTTTATTTACAATCCCGCAATCCCGCCATATTCTTGAACCTTCCCTCGGCTGATACGTCACTCAACGTCACAATACGGCGCCAGTCGCCCAGTCCCGCTCTGTTCAGTGCAAAAAAACATGGCCGACGCATCGTGCCAACCTGTTAAGACTGAATTTTGCTGATTTTTCGCCTGCTCAAGACGCCAGGACGGAGTAAACGAGCGCTGCAGGGCAAGGTGAGCTTCCGAAAAGCTTGTTTTCTAACGTTTTTTGCATCATTCCCACACTTTTGCGACGTTTTTAGTTGAAATTAGGCAAGGGTTGAAATTTCCACCGAAAACCCTTGAAGGGTTGGTTGGTGTTTTATCAAAACCACCCTTCTGTACCAACCCTAACATCAACCCTAGCGAAAAAGCCACGTTAGCTCAAGACCCTTGTATAATTTTGCATTTTCTGACCGGGTCGCACGTATTTAGCATCGTTACTGCAGTGATTTCCTCGTATTTATTATTTTTTGCAAGGTCACGCTCGAGTCCAAACCCTAACCCTAACATCAACCCTGGCGAAAAAGCCACGTTAGCTCAAAACCCTTGTATAATTTTGAATTTTCTGACCGGGTCGCACGTATTTAGCATCGTTACTGCAGTGATTTCCTCGTATTTTTGCAATGTCACGCTGATCTCGCGCCCCGAGAGCCCAACGTCATCAAAAATAGCAAAAAATGACAAAAACGTGGAAAAATGGACAAATCCCGCGAAATCCCATCCCTAAACCCGTATCCCGCATCCCGTCCCGAAAGACAATGATGATCCCGTGACCCTAACCCGCGTCCCCTAACCCTAACCCGCATCGCGCGCCCAAAATCCCCAAAACAGCAAAGTTAAGGCTCATCCCGCAACCCTAACCCGTATCCCGCGACCCTGACCCGCGACCAAGCCGCGGCTAACCCGCGGTCATAGGGTTAGCTTCGAGTCAAGTTTGCTTGCGGTTAGGGTCAAGGGTTAGTTGGGAAAACTACTTCTGTGACAGCCTTTTGGCCGTCGATCCCATGTATCCGGCCCAGAGTCCAGTCCGGTTCCGGAACGGCCAAAAAAAAAAAAAAACATGGCGGCCGCTACACTTTGCCCGGTTTTTCCCTGTCAGCGCCCTTCGCTCTAAGTAAAGCACTGTCCCACTTGACTTCTACAATCCTTTCATCGTCGCAAACGCTACAACAACCCTCTAAGTCAACAGAAGATCGCGCGTGCCTGCACTTCTAGTTTTCCCAAGATCGATGGTCACTTTGTTGGCCAGCTCGCTCAAATTAAATCGACGCTTTCCTGGGCCAAGCGAGTCCCAAAAATCGGGTCAAACGAGGCTTTCTCCTTCCTGTCCTACTTGCCTCGGGCCTGCTGTCACGCAGCGGCTGACGGCAAGCCCCGAAATACGGCCTTTTGTCACCTCATGAATTATTCATGAGCCACCCAATATTTTTCGACAGGGAAACCCCGGCCCCCCAAAAGCAAGAAAATATTATAAGTCTAAAAGCAGGTCGCTTCTCGGCAACTACGTCAAGCCGGCAGGCAAGGGCAGGCCGCAAAACTCACGCTGACATAGTTCTCGACAAGAAACCTGCCTTAGACTTGCCGCCTGGATCGATCTGAACTTGATGCACAACCTTCACTACGAGCGCCCAAACAGCGCTGTTGTGCTTTACAAGGCTCAGAACATCCCTCAGTTCTTCGAGGGATGCTGTTGACTTGCGGGTTTCCGGACTTAATGATGTCCTTCCACCACCAGGCGGCGCAAACTTTGCTCCAAACACGGCCAATATTTTATTTACAATCCCGCAATCCCGCCATATTCTTGAACCTTCCCTCGGCTGATACGTCACTCAACGTCACAATACGGCGCCAGTCGCCCAGTCCCGCTCTGTTCAGTGCAAAAAAACATGGCCGACGCATCGTGCCAACCTGTTAAGACTGAATTTTGCTGATTTTTCGCCTGCTCAAGACGCCAGGACGGAGTAAACGAGCGCTGCAGGGCAAGGTGAGCTTCCGAAAAGCTTGTTTTCTAACGTTTTTTGCATCATTCCCACACTTTTGCGACGTTTTTAGTTGAAATTAGGCAAGGGTTGAAATTTCCACCGAAAACCCTTGAAGGGTTGGTTGGTGTTTTATCAAAACCACCCTTCTGTACCAACCCTAACATCAACCCTAGCGAAAAAGCCACGTTAGCTCAAGACCCTTGTATAATTTTGCATTTTCTGACCGGGGTCGCACGTATTTAGCATCGTTACTGCAGTGATTTCCTCGTATTTATTATTTTTTGCAAGGTCACGCTCGAGTCCAAACCCTAACCCTAACATCAACCCTGGCGAAAAAGCCACGTTAGCTCAAAACCCTTGTATAATTTTGAATTTTCTGACCGGGTCGCACGTATTTAGCATCGTTACTGCAGTGATTTCCTCGTATTTTTGCAATGTCACGCTGATCTCGCGCCCCGAGAGCCCAACGTCATCAAAAATAGCAAAAAATGACAAAAACGTGGAAAAATGGACAAATCCCGCGAAATCCCATCCCTAAACCCGTATCCCGCATCCCGTCCCGAAAGACAATGATGATCCCGTGACCCTAACCCGCGTCCCCTAACCCTAACCCGCATCGCGCGCCCAAAATCCCCAAAACAGCAAAGTTAAGGCTCATCCCGCAACCCTAACCCGTATCCCGCGACCCTGACCCGCGACCAAGCCGCGGCTAACCCGCGGTCATAGGGTTAGCTTCGAGTCAAGTTTGCTTGCGGTTAGGGTCAAGGGTTAGTTGGGAAAACTACTTCTGTGACAGCCTTTTGGCCGTCGATCCCATGTATCCGGCCCAGAGTCCAGTCCGGTTCCGGAACGGCCAAAAAAAAAAAAAAACATGGCGGCCGCTACACTTTGCCCGGTTTTTCCCTGTCAGCGCCCTTCGCTCTAAGTAAAGCACTGTCCCACTTGACTTCTACAATCCTTTCATCGTCGCAAACGCTACAACAACCCTCTAAGTCAACAGAAGATCGCGCGTGCCTGCACTTCTAGTTTTCCCAAGATCGATGGTCACTTTGTTGGCCAGCTCGCTCAAATTAAATCGACGCTTTCCTGGGCCAAGCGAGTCCCAAAAATCGGGTCAAACGAGGCTTTCTCCTTCCTGTCCTACTTGCCTCGGGCCTGCTGTCACGCAGCGGCTGACGGCAAGCCCCGAAATACGGCCTTTTGTCACCTCATGAATTATTCATGAGCCACCCAATATTTTTCGACAGGGAAACCCCGGCCCCCCAAAAGCAAGAAAATATTATAAGTCTAAAAGCAGGTCGCTTCTCGGCAACTACGTCAAGCCGGCAGGCAAGGGCAGGCCGCAAAACTCACGCTGACATAGTTCTCGACAAGAAACCTGCCTTAGACTTGCCGCCTGGATCGATCTGAACTTGATGCACAACCTTCACTACGAGCGCCCAAACAGCGCTGTTGTGCTTTACAAGGCTCAGAACATCCCTCAGTTCTTCGAGGGATGCTGTTGACTTGCGGGTTTCCGGACTTAATGATGTCCTTCCACCACCAGGCGGCGCAAACTTTGCTCCAAACACGGCCAATATTTTATTTACAATCCCGCAATCCCGCCATATTCTTGAACCTTCCCTCGGCTGATACGTCACTCAACGTCACAATACGGCGCCAGTCGCCCAGTCCCGCTCTGTTCAGTGCAAAAAAACATGGCCGACGCATCGTGCCAACCTGTTAAGACTGAATTTTGCTGATTTTTCGCCTGCTCAAGACGCCAGGACGGAGTAAACGAGCGCTGCAGGGCAAGGTGAGCTTCCGAAAAGCTTGTTTTCTAACGTTTTTTGCATCATTCCCACACTTTTGCGACGTTTTTAGTTGAAATTAGGCAAGGGTTGAAATTTCCACCGAAAACCCTTGAAGGGTTGGTTGGTGTTTTATCAAAACCACCCTTCTGTACCAACCCTAACATCAACCCTAGCGAAAAAGCCACGTTAGCTCAAGACCCTTGTATAATTTTGCATTTTCTGACCGGGTCGCACGTATTTAGCATCGTTACTGCAGTGATTTCCTCGTATTTATTATTTTTTGCAAGGTCACGCTCGAGTCCAAACCCTAACCCTAACATCAACCCTGGCGAAAAAGCCACGTTAGCTCAAAACCCTTGTATAATTTTGAATTTTCTGACCGGGTCGCACGTATTTAGCATCGTTACTGCAGTGATTTCCTCGTATTTTTGCAATGTCACGCTGATCTCGCGCCCCGAGAGCCCAACGTCATCAAAAATAGCAAAAAATGACAAAAACGTGGAAAAATGGACAAATCCCGCGAAATCCCATCCCTAAACCCGTATCCCGCATCCCGTCCCGAAAGACAATGATGATCCCGTGACCCTAACCCGCGTCCCCTAACCCTAACCCGCATCGCGCGCCCAAAATCCCCAAAACAGCAAAGTTAAGGCTCATCCCGCAACCCTAACCCGTATCCCGCGACCCTGACCCGCGACCAAGCCGCGGCTAACCCGCGGTCATAGGGTTAGCTTCGAGTCAAGTTTGCTTGCGGTTAGGGTCAAGGGTTAGTTGGGAAAACTACTTCTGTGACAGCCTTTTGGCCGTCGATCCCATGTATCCGGCCCAGAGTCCAGTCCGGTTCCGGAACGGCCAAAAAAAAAAAAAAACATGGCGGCCGCTACACTTTGCCCGGTTTTTCCCTGTCAGCGCCCTTCGCTCTAAGTAAAGCACTGTCCCACTTGACTTCTACAATCCTTTCATCGTCGCAAACGCTACAACAACCCTCTAAGTCAACAGAAGATCGCGCGTGCCTGCACTTCTAGTTTTCCCAAGATCGATGGTCACTTTGTTGGCCAGCTCGCTCAAATTAAATCGACGCTTTCCTGGGCCAAGCGAGTCCCAAAAATCGGGTCAAACGAGGCTTTCTCCTTCCTGTCCTACTTGCCTCGGGCCTGCTGTCACGCAGCGGCTGACGGCAAGCCCCGAAATACGGCCTTTTGTCACCTCATGAATTATTCATGAGCCACCCAATATTTTTCGACAGGGAAACCCCGGCCCCCCAAAAGCAAGAAAATATTATAAGTCTAAAAGCAGGTCGCTTCTCGGCAACTACGTCAAGCCGGCAGGCAAGGGCAGGCCGCAAAACTCACGCTGACATAGTTCTCGACAAGAAACCTGCCTTAGACTTGCCGCCTGGATCGATCTGAACTTGATGCACAACCTTCACTACGAGCGCCCAAACAGCGCTGTTGTGCTTTACAAGGCTCAGAACATCCCTCAGTTCTTCGAGGGATGCTGTTGACTTGCGGGTTTCCGGACTTAATGATGTCCTTCCACCACCAGGCGGCGCAAACTTTGCTCCAAACACGGCCAATATTTTATTTACAATCCCGCAATCCCGCCATATTCTTGAACCTTCCCTCGGCTGATACGTCACTCAACGTCACAATACGGCGCCAGTCGCCCAGTCCCGCTCTGTTCAGTGCAAAAAAACATGGCCGACGCATCGTGCCAACCTGTTAAGACTGAATTTTGCTGATTTTTCGCCTGCTCAAGACGCCAGGACGGAGTAAACGAGCGCTGCAGGGCAAGGTGAGCTTCCGAAAAGCTTGTTTTCTAACGTTTTTTGCATCATTCCCACACTTTTGCGACGTTTTTAGTTGAAATTAGGCAAGGGTTGAAATTTCCACCGAAAACCCTTGAAGGGTTGGTTGGTGTTTTATCAAAACCACCCTTCTGTACCAACCCTAACATCAACCCTAGCGAAAAAGCCACGTTAGCTCAAGACCCTTGTATAATTTTGCATTTTCTGACCGGGTCGCACGTATTTAGCATCGTTACTGCAGTGATTTCCTCGTATTTATTATTTTTTGCAAGGTCACGCTCGAGTCCAAACCCTAACCCTAACATCAACCCTGGCGAAAAAGCCACGTTAGCTCAAAACCCTTGTATAATTTTGAATTTTCTGACCGGGTCGCACGTATTTAGCATCGTTACTGCAGTGATTTCCTCGTATTTTTGCAATGTCACGCTGATCTCGCGCCCCGAGAGCCCAACGTCATCAAAAATAGCAAAAAATGACAAAAACGTGGAAAAATGGACAAATCCCGCGAAATCCCATCCCTAAACCCGTATCCCGCATCCCGTCCCGAAAGACAATGATGATCCCGTGACCCTAACCCGCGTCCCCTAACCCTAACCCGCATCGCGCGCCCAAAATCCCCAAAACAGCAAAGTTAAGGCTCATCCCGCAACCCTAACCCGTATCCCGCGACCCTGACCCGCGACCAAGCCGCGGCTAACCCGCGGTCATAGGGTTAGCTTCGAGTCAAGTTTGCTTGCGGTTAGGGTCAAGGGTTAGTTGGGAAAACTACTTCTGTGACAGCCTTTTGGCCGTCGATCCCATGTATCCGGCCCAGAGTCCAGTCCGGTTCCGGAACGGCCAAAAAAAAAAAAAAACATGGCGGCCGCTACACTTTGCCCGGTTTTTCCCTGTCAGCGCCCTTCGCTCTAAGTAAAGCACTGTCCCACTTGACTTCTACAATCCTTTCATCGTCGCAAACGCTACAACAACCCTCTAAGTCAACAGAAGATCGCGCGTGCCTGCACTTCTAGTTTTCCCAAGATCGATGGTCACTTTGTTGGCCAGCTCGCTCAAATTAAATCGACGCTTTCCTGGGCCAAGCGAGTCCCAAAAATCGGGTCAAACGAGGCTTTCTCCTTCCTGTCCTACTTGCCTCGGGCCTGCTGTCACGCAGCGGCTGACGGCAAGCCCCGAAATACGGCCTTTTGTCACCTCATGAATTATTCATGAGCCACCCAATATTTTTTGACAGGGAAACCCCGGCCCCCCAAAAGCAAGAAAATATTATAAGTCTAAAAGCAGGTCGCTTCTCGGCAACTACGTCAAGCCGGCAGGCAAGGGCAGGCCGCAAAACTCACGCTGACATAGTTCTCGACAAGAAACCTGCCTTAGACTTGCCGCCTGGATCGATCTGAACTTGATGCACAACCTTCACTACGAGCGCCCAAACAGCGCTGTTGTGCTTTACAAGGCTCAGAACATCCCTCAGTTCTTCGAGGGATGCTGTTGACTTGCGGGTTTCCGGACTTAATGATGTCCTTCCACCACCAGGCGGCGCAAACTTTGCTCCAAACACGGCCAATATTTTATTTACAATCCCGCAATCCCGCCATATTCTTGAACCTTCCCTCGGCTGATACGTCACTCAACGTCACAATACGGCGCCAGTCGCCCAGTCCCGCTCTGTTCAGTGCAAAAAAACATGGCCGACGCATCGTGCCAACCTGTTAAGACTGAATTTTGCTGATTTTTCGCCTGCTCAAGACGCCAGGACGGAGTAAACGAGCGCTGCAGGGCAAGGTGAGCTTCCGAAAAGCTTGTTTTCTAACGTTTTTTGCATCATTCCCACACTTTTGCGACGTTTTTAGTTGAAATTAGGCAAGGGTTGAAATTTCCACCGAAAACCCTTGAAGGGTTGGTTGGTGTTTTATCAAAACCACCCTTCTGTACCAACCCTAACATCAACCCTAGCGAAAAAGCCACGTTAGCTCAAGACCCTTGTATAATTTTGCATTTTCTGACCGGGTCGCACGTATTTAGCATCGTTACTGCAGTGATTTCCTCGTATTTATTATTTTTTGCAAGGTCACGCTCGAGTCCAAACCCTAACCCTAACATCAACCCTGGCGAAAAAGCCACGTTAGCTCAAAACCCTTGTATAATTTTGAATTTTCTGACCGGGTCGCACGTATTTAGCATCGTTACTGCAGTGATTTCCTCGTATTTTTGCAATGTCACGCTGATCTCGCGCCCCGAGAGCCCAACGTCATCAAAAATAGCAAAAAATGACAAAAACGTGGAAAAATGGACAAATCCCGCGAAATCCCATCCCTAAACCCGTATCCCGCATCCCGTCCCGAAAGACAATGATGATCCCGTGACCCTAACCCGCGTCCCCTAACCCTAACCCGCATCGCGCGCCCAAAATCCCCAAAACAGCAAAGTTAAGGCTCATCCCGCAACCCTAACCCGTATCCCGCGACCCTGACCCGCGACCAAGCCGCGGCTAACCCGCGGTCATAGGGTTAGCTTCGAGTCAAGTTTGCTTGCGGTTAGGGTCAAGGGTTAGTTGGGAAAACTACTTCTGTGACAGCCTTTTGGCCGTCGATCCCATGTATCCGGCCCAGAGTCCAGTCCGGTTCCGGAACGGCCAAAAAAAAAAAAAAACATGGCGGCCGCTACACTTTGCCCGGTTTTTCCCTGTCAGCGCCCTTCGCTCTAAGTAAAGCACTGTCCCACTTGACTTCTACAATCCTTTCATCGTCGCAAACGCTACAACAACCCTCTAAGTCAACAGAAGATCGCGCGTGCCTGCACTTCTAGTTTTCCCAAGATCGATGGTCACTTTGTTGGCCAGCTCGCTCAAATTAAATCGACGCTTTCCTGGGCCAAGCGAGTCCCAAAAATCGGGTCAAACGAGGCTTTCTCCTTCCTGTCCTACTTGCCTCGGGCCTGCTGTCACGCAGCGGCTGACGGCAAGCCCCGAAATACGGCCTTTTGTCACCTCATGAATTATTCATGAGCCACCCAATATTTTTCGACAGGGAAACCCCGGCCCCCCAAAAGCAAGAAAATATTATAAGTCTAAAAGCAGGTCGCTTCTCGGCAACTACGTCAAGCCGGCAGGCAAGGGCAGGCCGCAAAACTCACGCTGACATAGTTCTCGACAAGAAACCTGCCTTAGACTTGCCGCCTGGATCGATCTGAACTTGATGCACAACCTTCACTACGAGCGCCCAAACAGCGCTGTTGTGCTTTACAAGGCTCAGAACATCCCTCAGTTCTTCGAGGGATGCTGTTGACTTGCGGGTTTCCGGACTTAATGATGTCCTTCCACCACCAGGCGGCGCAAACTTTGCTCCAAACACGGCCAATATTTTATTTACAATCCCGCAATCCCGCCATATTCTTGAACCTTCCCTCGGCTGATACGTCACTCAACGTCACAATACGGCGCCAGTCGCCCAGTCCCGCTCTGTTCAGTGCAAAAAAACATGGCCGACGCATCGTGCCAACCTGTTAAGACTGAATTTTGCTGATTTTTCGCCTGCTCAAGACGCCAGGACGGAGTAAACGAGCGCTGCAGGGCAAGGTGAGCTTCCGAAAAGCTTGTTTTCTAACGTTTTTTGCATCATTCCCACACTTTTGCGACGTTTTTAGTTGAAATTAGGCAAGGGTTGAAATTTCCACCGAAAACCCTTGAAGGGTTGGTTGGTGTTTTATCAAAACCACCCTTCTGTACCAACCCTAACATCAACCCTAGCGAAAAAGCCACGTTAGCTCAAGACCCTTGTATAATTTTGCATTTTCTGACCGGGTCGCACGTATTTAGCATCGTTACTGCAGTGATTTCCTCGTATTTATTATTTTTTGCAAGGTCACGCTCGAGTCCAAACCCTAACCCTAACATCAACCCTGGCGAAAAAGCCACGTTAGCTCAAAACCCTTGTATAATTTTGAATTTTCTGACCGGGTCGCACGTATTTAGCATCGTTACTGCAGTGATTTCCTCGTATTTTTGCAATGTCACGCTGATCTCGCGCCCCGAGAGCCCAACGTCATCAAAAATAGCAAAAAATGACAAAAACGTGGAAAAATGGACAAATCCCGCGAAATCCCATCCCTAAACCCGTATCCCGCATCCCGTCCCGAAAGACAATGATGATCCCGTGACCCTAACCCGCGTCCCCTAACCCTAACCCGCATCGCGCGCCCAAAATCCCCAAAACAGCAAAGTTAAGGCTCATCCCGCAACCCTAACCCGTATCCCGCGACCCTGACCCGCGACCAAGCCGCGGCTAACCCGCGGTCATAGGGTTAGCTTCGAGTCAAGTTTGCTTGCGGTTAGGGTCAAGGGTTAGTTGGGAAAACTACTTCTGTGACAGCCTTTTGGCCGTCGATCCCATGTATCCGGCCCAGAGTCCAGTCCGGTTCCGGAACGGCCAAAAAAAAAAAAAAACATGGCGGCCGCTACACTTTGCCCGGTTTTTCCCTGTCAGCGCCCTTCGCTCTAAGTAAAGCACTGTCCCACTTGACTTCTACAATCCTTTCATCGTCGCAAACGCTACAACAACCCTCTAAGTCAACAGAAGATCGCGCGTGCCTGCACTTCTAGTTTTCCCAAGATCGATGGTCACTTTGTTGGCCAGCTCGCTCAAATTAAATCGACGCTTTCCTGGGCCAAGCGAGTCCCAAAAATCGGGTCAAACGAGGCTTTCTCCTTCCTGTCCTACTTGCCTCGGGCCTGCTGTCACGCAGCGGCTGACGGCAAGCCCCGAAATACGGCCTTTTGTCACCTCATGAATTATTCATGAGCCACCCAATATTTTTCGACAGGGAAACCCCGGCCCCCCAAAAGCAAGAAAATATTATAAGTCTAAAAGCAGGTCGCTTCTCGGCAACTACGTCAAGCCGGCAGGCAAGGGCAGGCCGCAAAACTCACGCTGACATAGTTCTCGACAAGAAACCTGCCTTAGACTTGCCGCCTGGATCGATCTGAACTTGATGCACAACCTTCACTACGAGCGCCCAAACAGCGCTGTTGTGCTTTACAAGGCTCAGAACATCCCTCAGTTCTTCGAGGGATGCTGTTGACTTGCGGGTTTCCGGACTTAATGATGTCCTTCCACCACCAGGCGGCGCAAACTTTGCTCCAAACACGGCCAATATTTTATTTACAATCCCGCAATCCCGCCATATTCTTGAACCTTCCCTCGGCTGATACGTCACTCAACGTCACAATACGGCGCCAGTCGCCCAGTCCCGCTCTGTTCAGTGCAAAAAAACATGGCCGACGCATCGTGCCAACCTGTTAAGACTGAATTTTGCTGATTTTTCGCCTGCTCAAGACGCCAGGACGGAGTAAACGAGCGCTGCAGGGCAAGGTGAGCTTCCGAAAAGCTTGTTTTCTAACGTTTTTTGCATCATTCCCACACTTTTGCGACGTTTTTAGTTGAAATTAGGCAAGGGTTGAAATTTCCACCGAAAACCCTTGAAGGGTTGGTTGGTGTTTTATCAAAACCACCCTTCTGTACCAACCCTAACATCAACCCTAGCGAAAAAGCCACGTTAGCTCAAGACCCTTGTATAATTTTGCATTTTCTGACCGGGTCGCACGTATTTAGCATCGTTACTGCAGTGATTTCCTCGTATTTATTATTTTTTGCAAGGTCACGCTCGAGTCCAAACCCTAACCCTAACATCAACCCTGGCGAAAAAGCCACGTTAGCTCAAAACCCTTGTATAATTTTGAATTTTCTGACCGGGTCGCACGTATTTAGCATCGTTACTGCAGTGATTTCCTCGTATTTTTGCAATGTCACGCTGATCTCGCGCCCCGAGAGCCCAACGTCATCAAAAATAGCAAAAAATGACAAAAACGTGGAAAAATGGACAAATCCCGCGAAATCCCATCCCTAAACCCGTATCCCGCATCCCGTCCCGAAAGACAATGATGATCCCGTGACCCTAACCCGCGTCCCCTAACCCTAACCCGCATCGCGCGCCCAAAATCCCCAAAACAGCAAAGTTAAGGCTCATCCCGCAACCCTAACCCGTATCCCGCGACCCTGACCCGCGACCAAGCCGCGGCTAACCCGCGGTCATAGGGTTAGCTTCGAGTCAAGTTTGCTTGCGGTTAGGGTCAAGGGTTAGTTGGGAAAACTACTTCTGTGACAGCCTTTTGGCCGTCGATCCCATGTATCCGGCCCAGAGTCCAGTCCGGTTCCGGAACGGCCAAAAAAAAAAAAAAACATGGCGGCCGCTACACTTTGCCCGGTTTTTCCCTGTCAGCGCCCTTCGCTCTAAGTAAAGCACTGTCCCACTTGACTTCTACAATCCTTTCATCGTCGCAAACGCTACAACAACCCTCTAAGTCAACAGAAGATCGCGCGTGCCTGCACTTCTAGTTTTCCCAAGATCGATGGTCACTTTGTTGGCCAGCTCGCTCAAATTAAATCGACGCTTTCCTGGGCCAAGCGAGTCCCAAAAATCGGGTCAAACGAGGCTTTCTCCTTCCTGTCCTACTTGCCTCGGGCCTGCTGTCACGCAGCGGCTGACGGCAAGCCCCGAAATACGGCCTTTTGTCACCTCATGAATTATTCATGAGCCACCCAATATTTTTCGACAGGGAAACCCCGGCCCCCCAAAAGCAAGAAAATATTATAAGTCTAAAAGCAGGTCGCTTCTCGGCAACTACGTCAAGCCGGCAGGCAAGGGCAGGCCGCAAAACTCACGCTGACATAGTTCTCGACAAGAAACCTGCCTTAGACTTGCCGCCTGGATCGATCTGAACTTGATGCACAACCTTCACTACGAGCGCCCAAACAGCGCTGTTGTGCTTTACAAGGCTCAGAACATCCCTCAGTTCTTCGAGGGATGCTGTTGACTTGCGGGTTTCCGGACTTAATGATGTCCTTCCACCACCAGGCGGCGCAAACTTTGCTCCAAACACGGCCAATATTTTATTTACAATCCCGCAATCCCGCCATATTCTTGAACCTTCCCTCGGCTGATACGTCACTCAACGTCACAATACGGCGCCAGTCGCCCAGTCCCGCTCTGTTCAGTGCAAAAAAACATGGCCGACGCATCGTGCCAACCTGTTAAGACTGAATTTTGCTGATTTTTCGCCTGCTCAAGACGCCAGGACGGAGTAAACGAGCGCTGCAGGGCAAGGTGAGCTTCCGAAAAGCTTGTTTTCTAACGTTTTTTGCATCATTCCCACACTTTTGCGACGTTTTTAGTTGAAATTAGGCAAGGGTTGAAATTTCCACCGAAAACCCTTGAAGGGTTGGTTGGTGTTTTATCAAAACCACCCTTCTGTACCAACCCTAACATCAACCCTAGCGAAAAAGCCACGTTAGCTCAAGACCCTTGTATAATTTTGCATTTTCTGACCGGGTCGCACGTATTTAGCATCGTTACTGCAGTGATTTCCTCGTATTTATTATTTTTTGCAAGGTCACGCTCGAGTCCAAACCCTAACCCTAACATCAACCCTGGCGAAAAAGCCACGTTAGCTCAAAACCCTTGTATAATTTTGAATTTTCTGACCGGGTCGCACGTATTTAGCATCGTTACTGCAGTGATTTCCTCGTATTTTTGCAATGTCACGCTGATCTCGCGCCCCGAGAGCCCAACGTCATCAAAAATAGCAAAAAATGACAAAAACGTGGAAAAATGGACAAATCCCGCGAAATCCCATCCCTAAACCCGTATCCCGCATCCCGTCCCGAAAGACAATGATGATCCCGTGACCCTAACCCGCGTCCCCTAACCCTAACCCGCATCGCGCGCCCAAAATCCCCAAAACAGCAAAGTTAAGGCTCATCCCGCAACCCTAACCCGTATCCCGCGACCCTGACCCGCGACCAAGCCGCGGCTAACCCGCGGTCATAGGGTTAGCTTCGAGTCAAGTTTGCTTGCGGTTAGGGTCAAGGGTTAGTTGGGAAAACTACTTCTGTGACAGCCTTTTGGCCGTCGATCCCATGTATCCGGCCCAGAGTCCAGTCCGGTTCCGGAACGGCCAAAAAAAAAAAAAACATGGCGGCCGCTACACTTTGCCCGGTTTTTCCCTGTCAGCGCCCTTCGCTCTAAGTAAAGCACTGTCCCACTTGACTTCTACAATCCTTTCATCGTCGCAAACGCTACAACAACCCTCTAAGTCAACAGAAGATCGCGCGTGCCTGCACTTCTAGTTTTCCCAAGATCGATGGTCACTTTGTTGGCCAGCTCGCTCAAATTAAATCGACGCTTTCCTGGGCCAAGCGAGTCCCAAAAATCGGGTCAAACGAGGCTTTCTCCTTCCTGTCCTACTTGCCTCGGGCCTGCTGTCACGCAGCGGCTGACGGCAAGCCCCGAAATACGGCCTTTTGTCACCTCATGAATTATTCATGAGCCACCCAATATTTTTCGACAGGGAAACCCCGGCCCCCCAAAAGCAAGAAAATATTATAAGTCTAAAAGCAGGTCGCTTCTCGGCAACTACGTCAAGCCGGCAGGCAAGGGCAGGCCGCAAAACTCACGCTGACATAGTTCTCGACAAGAAACCTGCCTTAGACTTGCCGCCTGGATCGATCTGAACTTGATGCACAACCTTCACTACGAGCGCCCAAACAGCGCTGTTGTGCTTTACAAGGCTCAGAACATCCCTCAGTTCTTCGAGGGATGCTGTTGACTTGCGGGTTTCCGGACTTAATGATGTCCTTCCACCACCAGGCGGCGCAAACTTTGCTCCAAACACGGCCAATATTTTATTTACAATCCCGCAATCCCGCCATATTCTTGAACCTTCCCTCGGCTGATACGTCACTCAACGTCACAATACGGCGCCAGTCGCCCAGTCCCGCTCTGTTCAGTGCAAAAAAACATGGCCGACGCATCGTGCCAACCTGTTAAGACTGAATTTTGCTGATTTTTCGCCTGCTCAAGACGCCAGGACGGAGTAAACGAGCGCTGCAGGGCAAGGTGAGCTTCCGAAAAGCTTGTTTTCTAACGTTTTTTGCATCATTCCCACACTTTTGCGACGTTTTTAGTTGAAATTAGGCAAGGGTTGAAATTTCCACCGAAAACCCTTGAAGGGTTGGTTGGTGTTTTATCAAAACCACCCTTCTGTACCAACCCTAACATCAACCCTAGCGAAAAAGCCACGTTAGCTCAAGACCCTTGTATAATTTTGCATTTTCTGACCGGGTCGCACGTATTTAGCATCGTTACTGCAGTGATTTCCTCGTATTTATTATTTTTTGCAAGGTCACGCTCGAGTCCAAACCCTAACCCTAACATCAACCCTGGCGAAAAAGCCACGTTAGCTCAAAACCCTTGTATAATTTTGAATTTTCTGACCGGGTCGCACGTATTTAGCATCGTTACTGCAGTGATTTCCTCGTATTTTTGCAATGTCACGCTGATCTCGCGCCCCGAGAGCCCAACGTCATCAAAAATAGCAAAAAATGACAAAAACGTGGAAAAATGGACAAATCCCGCGAAATCCCATCCCTAAACCCGTATCCCGCATCCCGTCCCGAAAGACAATGATGATCCCGTGACCCTAACCCGCGTCCCCTAACCCTAACCCGCATCGCGCGCCCAAAATCCCCAAAACAGCAAAGTTAAGGCTCATCCCGCAACCCTAACCCGTATCCCGCGACCCTGACCCGCGACCAAGCCGCGGCTAACCCGCGGTCATAGGGTTAGCTTCGAGTCAAGTTTGCTTGCGGTTAGGGTCAAGGGTTAGTTGGGAAAACTACTTCTGTGACAGCCTTTTGGCCGTCGATCCCATGTATCCGGCCCAGAGTCCAGTCCGGTTCCGGAACGGCCAAAAAAAAAAAAAAACATGGCGGCCGCTACACTTTGCCCGGTTTTTCCCTGTCAGCGCCCTTCGCTCTAAGTAAAGCACTGTCCCACTTGACTTCTACAATCCTTTCATCGTCGCAAACGCTACAACAACCCTCTAAGTCAACAGAAGATCGCGCGTGCCTGCACTTCTAGTTTTCCCAAGATCGATGGTCACTTTGTTGGCCAGCTCGCTCAAATTAAATCGACGCTTTCCTGGGCCAAGCGAGTCCCAAAAATCGGGTCAAACGAGGCTTTCTCCTTCCTGTCCTACTTGCCTCGGGCCTGCTGTCACGCAGCGGCTGACGGCAAGCCCCGAAATACGGCCTTTTGTCACCTCATGAATTATTCATGAGCCACCCAATATTTTTCGACAGGGAAACCCCGGCCCCCCAAAAGCAAGAAAATATTATAAGTCTAAAAGCAGGTCGCTTCTCGGCAACTACGTCAAGCCGGCAGGCAAGGGCAGGCCGCAAAACTCACGCTGACATAGTTCTCGACAAGAAACCTGCCTTAGACTTGCCGCCTGGATCGATCTGAACTTGATGCACAACCTTCACTACGAGCGCCCAAACAGCGCTGTTGTGCTTTACAAGGCTCAGAACATCCCTCAGTTCTTCGAGGGATGCTGTTGACTTGCGGGTTTCCGGACTTAATGATGTCCTTCCACCACCAGGCGGCGCAAACTTTGCTCCAAACACGGCCAATATTTTATTTACAATCCCGCAATCCCGCCATATTCTTGAACCTTCCCTCGGCTGATACGTCACTCAACGTCACAATACGGCGCCAGTCGCCCAGTCCCGCTCTGTTCAGTGCAAAAAAACATGGCCGACGCATCGTGCCAACCTGTTAAGACTGAATTTTGCTGATTTTTCGCCTGCTCAAGACGCCAGGACGGAGTAAACGAGCGCTGCAGGGCAAGGTGAGCTTCCGAAAAGCTTGTTTTCTAACGTTTTTTGCATCATTCCCACACTTTTGCGACGTTTTTAGTTGAAATTAGGCAAGGGTTGAAATTTCCACCGAAAACCCTTGAAGGGTTGGTTGGTGTTTTATCAAAACCACCCTTCTGTACCAACCCTAACATCAACCCTAGCGAAAAAGCCACGTTAGCTCAAGACCCTTGTATAATTTTGCATTTTCTGACCGGGTCGCACGTATTTAGCATCGTTACTGCAGTGATTTCCTCGTATTTATTATTTTTTGCAAGGTCACGCTCGAGTCCAAACCCTAACCCTAACATCAACCCTGGCGAAAAAGCCACGTTAGCTCAAAACCCTTGTATAATTTTGAATTTTCTGACCGGGTCGCACGTATTTAGCATCGTTACTGCAGTGATTTCCTCGTATTTTTGCAATGTCACGCTGATCTCGCGCCCCGAGAGCCCAACGTCATCAAAAATAGCAAAAAATGACAAAAACGTGGAAAAATGGACAAATCCCGCGAAATCCCATCCCTAAACCCGTATCCCGCATCCCGTCCCGAAAGACAATGATGATCCCGTGACCCTAACCCGCGTCCCCTAACCCTAACCCGCATCGCGCGCCCAAAATCCCCAAAACAGCAAAGTTAAGGCTCATCCCGCAACCCTAACCCGTATCCCGCGACCCTGACCCGCGACCAAGCCGCGGCTAACCCGCGGTCATAGGGTTAGCTTCGAGTCAAGTTTGCTTGCGGTTAGGGTCAAGGGTTAGTTGGGAAAACTACTTCTGTGACAGCCTTTTGGCCGTCGATCCCATGTATCCGGCCCAGAGTCCAGTCCGGTTCCGGAACGGCCAAAAAAAAAAAAAAACATGGCGGCCGCTACACTTTGCCCGGTTTTTCCCTGTCAGCGCCCTTCGCTCTAAGTAAAGCACTGTCCCACTTGACTTCTACAATCCTTTCATCGTCGCAAACGCTACAACAACCCTCTAAGTCAACAGAAGATCGCGCGTGCCTGCACTTCTAGTTTTCCCAAGATCGATGGTCACTTTGTTGGCCAGCTCGCTCAAATTAAATCGACGCTTTCCTGGGCCAAGCGAGTCCCAAAAATCGGGTCAAACGAGGCTTTCTCCTTCCTGTCCTACTTGCCTCGGGCCTGCTGTCACGCAGCGGCTGACGGCAAGCCCCGAAATACGGCCTTTTGTCACCTCATGAATTATTCATGAGCCACCCAATATTTTTCGACAGGGAAACCCCGGCCCCCCAAAAGCAAGAAAATATTATAAGTCTAAAAGCAGGTCGCTTCTCGGCAACTACGTCAAGCCGGCAGGCAAGGGCAGGCCGCAAAACTCACGCTGACATAGTTCTCGACAAGAAACCTGCCTTAGACTTGCCGCCTGGATCGATCTGAACTTGATGCACAACCTTCACTACGAGCGCCCAAACAGCGCTGTTGTGCTTTACAAGGCTCAGAACATCCCTCAGTTCTTCGAGGGATGCTGTTGACTTGCGGGTTTCCGGACTTAATGATGTCCTTCCACCACCAGGCGGCGCAAACTTTGCTCCAAACACGGCCAATATTTTATTTACAATCCCGCAATCCCGCCATATTCTTGAACCTTCCCTCGGCTGATACGTCACTCAACGTCACAATACGGCGCCAGTCGCCCAGTCCCGCTCTGTTCAGTGCAAAAAAACATGGCCGACGCATCGTGCCAACCTGTTAAGACTGAATTTTGCTGATTTTTCGCCTGCTCAAGACGCCAGGACGGAGTAAACGAGCGCTGCAGGGCAAGGTGAGCTTCCGAAAAGCTTGTTTTCTAACGTTTTTTGCATCATTCCCACACTTTTGCGACGTTTTTAGTTGAAATTAGGCAAGGGTTGAAATTTCCACCGAAAACCCTTGAAGGGTTGGTTGGTGTTTTATCAAAACCACCCTTCTGTACCAACCCTAACATCAACCCTAGCGAAAAAGCCACGTTAGCTCAAGACCCTTGTATAATTTTGCATTTTCTGACCGGGTCGCACGTATTTAGCATCGTTACTGCAGTGATTTCCTCGTATTTATTATTTTTTGCAAGGTCACGCTCGAGTCCAAACCCTAACCCTAACATCAACCCTGGCGAAAAAGCCACGTTAGCTCAAAACCCTTGTATAATTTTGAATTTTCTGACCGGGTCGCACGTATTTAGCATCGTTACTGCAGTGATTTCCTCGTATTTTTGCAATGTCACGCTGATCTCGCGCCCCGAGAGCCCAACGTCATCAAAAATAGCAAAAAATGACAAAAACGTGGAAAAATGGACAAATCCCGCGAAATCCCATCCCTAAACCCGTATCCCGCATCCCGTCCCGAAAGACAATGATGATCCCGTGACCCTAACCCGCGTCCCCTAACCCTAACCCGCATCGCGCGCCCAAAATCCCCAAAACAGCAAAGTTAAGGCTCATCCCGCAACCCTAACCCGTATCCCGCGACCCTGACCCGCGACCAAGCCGCGGCTAACCCGCGGTCATAGGGTTAGCTTCGAGTCAAGTTTGCTTGCGGTTAGGGTCAAGGGTTAGTTGGGAAAACTACTTCTGTGACAGCCTTTTGGCCGTCGATCCCATGTATCCGGCCCAGAGTCCAGTCCGGTTCCGGAACGGCCAAAAAAAAAAAAAAACATGGCGGCCGCTACACTTTGCCCGGTTTTTCCCTGTCAGCGCCCTTCGCTCTAAGTAAAGCACTGTCCCACTTGACTTCTACAATCCTTTCATCGTCGCAAACGCTACAACAACCCTCTAAGTCAACAGAAGATCGCGCGTGCCTGCACTTCTAGTTTTCCCAAGATCGATGGTCACTTTGTTGGCCAGCTCGCTCAAATTAAATCGACGCTTTCCTGGGCCAAGCGAGTCCCAAAAATCGGGTCAAACGAGGCTTTCTCCTTCCTGTCCTACTTGCCTCGGGCCTGCTGTCACGCAGCGGCTGACGGCAAGCCCCAAAATACGGCCTTTTGTCACCTCATGAATTATTCATGAGCCACCCAATATTTTTCGACAGGGAAACCCCGGCCCCCCAAAAGCAAGAAAATATTATAAGTCTAAAAGCAGGTCGCTTCTCGGCAACTACGTCAAGCCGGCAGGCAAGGGCAGGCCGCAAAACTCACGCTGACATAGTTCTCGACAAGAAACCTGCCTTAGACTTGCCGCCTGGATCGATCTGAACTTGATGCACAACCTTCACTACGAGCGCCCAAACAGCGCTGTTGTGCTTTACAAGGCTCAGAACATCCCTCAGTTCTTCGAGGGATGCTGTTGACTTGCGGGTTTCCGGACTTAATGATGTCCTTCCACCACCAGGCGGCGCAAACTTTGCTCCAAACACGGCCAATATTTTATTTACAATCCCGCAATCCCGCCATATTCTTGAACCTTCCCTCGGCTGATACGTCACTCAACGTCACAATACGGCGCCAGTCGCCCAGTCCCGCTCTGTTCAGTGCAAAAAAACATGGCCGACGCATCGTGCCAACCTGTTAAGACTGAATTTTGCTGATTTTTCGCCTGCTCAAGACGCCAGGACGGAGTAAACGAGCGCTGCAGGGCAAGGTGAGCTTCCGAAAAGCTTGTTTTCTAACGTTTTTTGCATCATTCCCACACTTTTGCGACGTTTTTAGTTGAAATTAGGCAAGGGTTGAAATTTCCACCGAAAACCCTTGAAGGGTTGGTTGGTGTTTTATCAAAACCACCCTTCTGTACCAACCCTAACATCAACCCTAGCGAAAAAGCCACGTTAGCTCAAGACCCTTGTATAATTTTGCATTTTCTGACCGGGTCGCACGTATTTAGCATCGTTACTGCAGTGATTTCCTCGTATTTATTATTTTTTGCAAGGTCACGCTCGAGTCCAAACCCTAACCCTAACATCAACCCTGGCGAAAAAGCCACGTTAGCTCAAAACCCTTGTATAATTTTGAATTTTCTGACCGGGTCGCACGTATTTAGCATCGTTACTGCAGTGATTTCCTCGTATTTTTGCAATGTCACGCTGATCTCGCGCCCCGAGAGCCCAACGTCATCAAAAATAGCAAAAAATGACAAAAACGTGGAAAAATGGACAAATCCCGCGAAATCCCATCCCTAAACCCGTATCCCGCATCCCGTCCCGAAAGACAATGATGATCCCGTGACCCTAACCCGCGTCCCCTAACCCTAACCCGCATCGCGCGCCCAAAATCCCCAAAACAGCAAAGTTAAGGCTCATCCCGCAACCCTAACCCGTATCCCGCGACCCTGACCCGCGACCAAGCCGCGGCTAACCCGCGGTCATAGGGTTAGCTTCGAGTCAAGTTTGCTTGCGGTTAGGGTCAAGGGTTAGTTGGGAAAACTACTTCTGTGACAGCCTTTTGGCCGTCGATCCCATGTATCCGGCCCAGAGTCCAGTCCGGTTCCGGAACGGCCAAAAAAAAAAAAAAACATGGCGGCCGCTACACTTTGCCCGGTTTTTCCCTGTCAGCGCCCTTCGCTCTAAGTAAAGCACTGTCCCACTTGACTTCTACAATCCTTTCATCGTCGCAAACGCTACAACAACCCTCTAAGTCAACAGAAGATCGCGCGTGCCTGCACTTCTAGTTTTCCCAAGATCGATGGTCACTTTGTTGGCCAGCTCGCTCAAATTAAATCGACGCTTTCCTGGGCCAAGCGAGTCCCAAAAATCGGGTCAAACGAGGCTTTCTCCTTCCTGTCCTACTTGCCTCGGGCCTGCTGTCACGCAGCGGCTGACGGCAAGCCCCGAAATACGGCCTTTTGTCACCTCATGAATTATTCATGAGCCACCCAATATTTTTCGACAGGGAAACCCCGGCCCCCCAAAAGCAAGAAAATATTATAAGTCTAAAAGCAGGTCGCTTCTCGGCAACTACGTCAAGCCGGCAGGCAAGGGCAGGCCGCAAAACTCACGCTGACATAGTTCTCGACAAGAAACCTGCCTTAGACTTGCCGCCTGGATCGATCTGAACTTGATGCACAACCTTCACTACGAGCGCCCAAACAGCGCTGTTGTGCTTTACAAGGCTCAGAACATCCCTCAGTTCTTCGAGGGATGCTGTTGACTTGCGGGTTTCCGGACTTAATGATGTCCTTCCACCACCAGGCGGCGCAAACTTTGCTCCAAACACGGCCAATATTTTATTTACAATCCCGCAATCCCGCCATATTCTTGAACCTTCCCTCGGCTGATACGTCACTCAACGTCACAATACGGCGCCAGTCGCCCAGTCCCGCTCTGTTCAGTGCAAAAAAACATGGCCGACGCATCGTGCCAACCTGTTAAGACTGAATTTTGCTGATTTTTCGCCTGCTCAAGACGCCAGGACGGAGTAAACGAGCGCTGCAGGGCAAGGTGAGCTTCCGAAAAGCTTGTTTTCTAACGTTTTTTGCATCATTCCCACACTTTTGCGACGTTTTTAGTTGAAATTAGGCAAGGGTTGAAATTTCCACCGAAAACCCTTGAAGGGTTGGTTGGTGTTTTATCAAAACCACCCTTCTGTACCAACCCTAACATCAACCCTAGCGAAAAAGCCACGTTAGCTCAAGACCCTTGTATAATTTTGCATTTTCTGACCGGGTCGCACGTATTTAGCATCGTTACTGCAGTGATTTCCTCGTATTTATTATTTTTTGCAAGGTCACGCTCGAGTCCAAACCCTAACCCTAACATCAACCCTGGCGAAAAAGCCACGTTAGCTCAAAACCCTTGTATAATTTTGAATTTTCTGACCGGGTCGCACGTATTTAGCATCGTTACTGCAGTGATTTCCTCGTATTTTTGCAATGTCACGCTGATCTCGCGCCCCGAGAGCCCAACGTCATCAAAAATAGCAAAAAATGACAAAAACGTGGAAAAATGGACAAATCCCGCGAAATCCCATCCCTAAACCCGTATCCCGCATCCCGTCCCGAAAGACAATGATGATCCCGTGACCCTAACCCGCGTCCCCTAACCCTAACCCGCATCGCGCGCCCAAAATCCCCAAAACAGCAAAGTTAAGGCTCATCCCGCAACCCTAACCCGTATCCCGCGACCCTGACCCGCGACCAAGCCGCGGCTAACCCGCGGTCATAGGGTTAGCTTCGAGTCAAGTTTGCTTGCGGTTAGGGTCAAGGGTTAGTTGGGAAAACTACTTCTGTGACAGCCTTTTGGCCGTCGATCCCATGTATCCGGCCCAGAGTCCAGTCCGGTTCCGGAACGGCCAAAAAAAAAAAAAAACATGGCGGCCGCTACACTTTGCCCGGTTTTTCCCTGTCAGCGCCCTTCGCTCTAAGTAAAGCACTGTCCCACTTGACTTCTACAATCCTTTCATCGTCGCAAACGCTACAACAACCCTCTAAGTCAACAGAAGATCGCGCGTGCCTGCACTTCTAGTTTTCCCAAGATCGATGGTCACTTTGTTGGCCAGCTCGCTCAAATTAAATCGACGCTTTCCTGGGCCAAGCGAGTCCCAAAAATCGGGTCAAACGAGGCTTTCTCCTTCCTGTCCTACTTGCCTCGGGCCTGCTGTCACGCAGCGGCTGACGGCAAGCCCCGAAATACGGCCTTTTGTCACCTCATGAATTATTCATGAGCCACCCAATATTTTTCGACAGGGAAACCCCGGCCCCCCAAAAGCAAGAAAATATTATAAGTCTAAAAGCAGGTCGCTTCTCGGCAACTACGTCAAGCCGGCAGGCAAGGGCAGGCCGCAAAACTCACGCTGACATAGTTCTCGACAAGAAACCTGCCTTAGACTTGCCGCCTGGATCGATCTGAACTTGATGCACAACCTTCACTACGAGCGCCCAAACAGCGCTGTTGTGCTTTACAAGGCTCAGAACATCCCTCAGTTCTTCGAGGGATGCTGTTGACTTGCGGGTTTCCGGACTTAATGATGTCCTTCCACCACCAGGCGGCGCAAACTTTGCTCCAAACACGGCCAATATTTTATTTACAATCCCGCAATCCCGCCATATTCTTGAACCTTCCCTCGGCTGATACGTCACTCAACGTCACAATACGGCGCCAGTCGCCCAGTCCCGCTCTGTTCAGTGCAAAAAAACATGGCCGACGCATCGTGCCAACCTGTTAAGACTGAATTTTGCTGATTTTTCGCCTGCTCAAGACGCCAGGACGGAGTAAACGAGCGCTGCAGGGCAAGGTGAGCTTCCGAAAAGCTTGTTTTCTAACGTTTTTTGCATCATTCCCACACTTTTGCGACGTTTTTAGTTGAAATTAGGCAAGGGTTGAAATTTCCACCGAAAACCCTTGAAGGGTTGGTTGGTGTTTTATCAAAACCACCCTTCTGTACCAACCCTAACATCAACCCTAGCGAAAAAGCCAC
>CAXIVM010001376.1:0-29297 GCA_964035705.1 Porites rus | reverse complement strand
ATCGGAAGTGGCCTCCAGGTTCATGACGATATGGCAAAATAAGTGAAAACTTTGGTATAAGTTTAAAGCGGGTCTTTGAAAGCGAGTGCGCTATGCTAGCGGCCCTTAAATACTGTGACAGCAATTGCCGCCCACATGCTGCCACACGTTGTGTCAGGGACTGGGGCATGAACAGGTCAGCACTGTACAGCAACCTCAAAAAGTTGTTGCCTGCGGACAGAGCCATGTAAATGCTCTCCACATAGTCGCTGCGCTCTGACTCCAGGGTTTGGTGGAACTTGTGCTCTAAATACTTGCAAACAGCTGTCGTGTCCGCACCTTTGAACCATCCCCTGAGTGGTTTATGGTGCGTCGAAACCACAGCAAACAAAACAGTTTATAATTACATAGGTATATGTTCATATAATATGCCTCGCTTCGTATAGATTCTATTTCAACATAAATCGAATTTCCGGTGGGAAATCAAAAAATGATTGGAACAAGACCTAGGTGACCCCGTCGGAAAGTCAGAGTCGGCATCGAAATGCAAAATGGTTCTGGTCAAGTCGTTGACATGTAGCTGAACCTTGTTGTGGCTGCACCACGTTTTCAACTGTACATGTATCTGGTGGAGACGCACAGGAATGTCTCCACCGCAACCGTCCAGGTTCAGGTCTGTGAGAACCACCTGCGAATTGGTCGGAGAACCCTACCAAAAAACAAAAAACATGCCTCCATCAAAGCGTCCATCAAAGCACAAAAAACAAAAATCTTGCCTTAACAGTTGGTCATCGAAGGAACCAAGCCAGAGCCAGCAAGCTCTGCCAGCACACCTTTGTGCAAGGTGTGAAAGATATCCGGGCGATACCGCCAAGTCTTACCACAAATATCATCAGACTTGCACAATCTCGTAGTTAAGGGCGACTCCCGGACTCCATGGTGGGGTTGGCCGCAATAATGAGTCATCGCACTTCCAAGATCCATCAGGGTTGCTCCAGTCAGCGTACTGTGCCGTACCGGCTAGGCATAAATGACACAAACCCTTTGATCTTTGCGGGGCAGCGATACTTTGGTGATGTGACCGCACCAAAAAACCTACCTTCTTCAACCAAGGCCAATCGCCTTTTGCAAATACAAAAGTCGGGTACAGCCTCACCATTTTCCCATACCCAGAATGCCAAACTTCGATGCCATCATTGTAGAGCTGTAGGCAATGGTCCGAAAACACTTCCAAAAGGGACTCGTAGACTTTCGGCGATCGGCTGTACATGTTTGATTTCATGACAGTGTACAAAAATCTTGTGACTGAGCTGTTGCCCATCATGTTTACACCGAGGTCGGTCGCATGTTGCGTGAAGGCCGTCCCGAATCCGATCACAGGTTGAGTCGCAAACACGAGGAACTGGCTCTTCTTGTGGGATAGTCCTTCGTCACCGTACAATGCCATTGGTAAACAATGTGACATAGACCCTTTCTCCGCTTTGATTTTTGCAACCATGGCGGGATCTTCTTTGGAGTATCGGCTCCAAAACAGATCAATGGCTGTGCATAGGTCGTGGCCCCCTGTGAGCACCCCCAACCGGTCTTCTTTAGCCAGCATGTGAAAAAAGTCATCTAGCCGAAGCACGGGGCGCAACTCCGCGAGATTGAGATCCACAAAGGATAGCTTTACATCGGCTTGAAGGCCCTGCGCCTCCAAAAGCTTAGGATCACTCTCGTGTCCGCTCTTTCGCAGTTTCTGTAAATGGTTGAGGAGCCGTGCGCTCTTCATGGTCACCTTGCTTTCCCCCAAAAATTTCCTGGTGTTCTTCAAAAATTGCCGAAGTCAACTGGCAGGTGATGCGGTTAGGTACCTCAAAGAGGAAAGAGATGGGAAGAGCTTGACCAAAACATTGTGTTTGTTTTCAACCACCATTTAAATGCGGGCAATGTGCAAGCCACATGAAACATAAAAATTAGAAATTGGTCCATTAAAGGTTACACCTGCAGTGATAGCCTTCGCAACCGCTTTGGCTACAGGCGTGAGCGACGTCGACGGTGATGGCTCACCTGCCCGGGCACCAAAACAACAGCGGAGCTGGGGGTTTTGAACGTCTATAGGGACATGAAACTGTTGGGTGCAGAAAAGCTGTTGGGTGCAGAAAAGCAAATCTTGCGCAGATCTTTGTTCATCCCTTCCACCATGAAACTTTGAGCTCACGGCTACCTTCAGACCGTGTTCCGATCAACTATTGTGACCCCATGCGCATGCAGGCGAAGGGCGCAGAAAACAATCCAACGACAAAAAATCCACTTGCCTTTGGATAGTCCTAAGCTAGTGAAACCCTTCGCGACATGCTACAACCCCCGAACAAATCCCAAATTGGTCTTTGACCATTTAGGCTCGGCAACCTATTTCTTGTCCTTTTTGCTTTTCACTTTCTTTTCTTTCTTGTCTTTCTTGAGTTTTGCTGGCGGCTTCGAGCCCTTCTCAGTAGCTCCAGGTGACTTCTCCTGCTCCCGTTTGTCCTTCAGGGCCTGCTTCAGCACGGTCCTGAGTTGGGGATGAGTGGCGGTGTTGTCAACCAAGAAAATAGATAGGCTGAGGATAGGGCTTTTTCACCTTGTTGGATTCCACCTGGGCCCTGTTGGTCCTGACTCAAGTGTGTTGAGCACAGAAAAAAGCTGTAGGATCACCACAGGATTTCTAGGTCAAGAGCTGTTTCTCGATCTCTGTAAACTTGGCGCGGATCAAGTCGGCCGTCCTTGGATGGAGAAGTGATTGAAGGTTTCAGGAAAAAATTGTAAGTAAATCTGATAACTCAGTCCCTGGCTTGCTGGATTCATCCGTCGATTTGCTGGCGTCAAAACTGGTTTTGAGTTCAGCAAGCTCATCATGGAGCTTCAGCATGTCCTTCCTGTACTGGCTGATGGATTTCAAAGACCTAAGAGCACATGCGTTTGAGCTGAATGCAGGTCGACTCTTCAATCGCTGAGGGTGCGACGTTGCCGCATCCTCATGAGTGCAGCCCTGCGCAAACCATTGTTTTGCCAAATACACTTGAAGAATCGCTTGAAGGATTGTTGCAACTAGATTGATCTTTTTAAAGCAAGTATAAGTAGAATCAAACAGTCCTTGAGCTTGCGTTCCACTTCTAAGAGCTTTGACTGCTCTTTGAGTAGTTCAGACAAGTAGGGCATGACATCATCAGGATCCTACACAAAACTGCGAATCCAGCGCTGATGAAATATACTCATGGACTGTGGCACGCGCCGTCCTCCACCAGGCTCATCGGGCTTTGCGGTCTTGGCCTTCTTGGTCTCGCGCTTTGACTTTGGGCCTGGGACCTCAGCCTCACTCCCAGGGTCGGAACCCTCATCTTCATCGGCGGTGTTGTCACCATCATCCTTCACCGCGGGTTTTGGCGCGCAAAGCCGGTCGAAGCATGTTAGAGCCCGATGGCGGACCTGTCCCTGGAGTCAATCTCTTGATGGCTGATGTTTTCACGTCGACTTGTTCCTCCATGGACTCTTCCTCCTCAGCCGCCTCGAAAGAGGCCACTAAAGTTCTGCTCCACCCAGTACTTGAGAACGCCCTTCTCGTACTTGTCTTTCTCGATGTGTGTTGGTTTGCGGCCAGCACTCTGGCAATACTGTTTGACACCCTTGATACGCGCCCTTAGCCGCCATGAACATTGGGAAATGCACTTCAATATTGGAGCAAATTTCCAACGCAGGGTCTATGGTTTACACAAGAATTGAGAACCAGACGGGTGAACTTCAGTTCTTCTTTCATTTGTTGTTCTGTGTAAAAACCCAGCAATAATCTTGTAGCTTCCCTTTCGCGACCTCCGAAAGCGTTTGGTGACCACCTTCACGAATTTGTCCTGTACAAACTTGAGCTATATACAACTTGAGGGTGTGATCATGATCTGCACTAGTTAGTGTTGGGGCATATGATGAAACGAGCCTTGTCACCACCGCACTGCTCCAAGAGCTTCAGCAACTCATCACGACCACTACCTTTGCGTTTGAATTTCTCACTGACAGCAGCCGGTACTTCAAGCTTACCCGATGTAGGTTTTGGTGTGCAGATCCTTCTGAGCTGGCTCATAAGGGCACTGACGCTCTTCCCCTGCAGGTGGGTTCACGTTCACACCCAGTAATGTCTCAACATGTCTCAACCCACGCTTGCCGAGGCCAGCGCGATGCCCTCGGATTTTGGAGCAGCCAGGGACTTAGGATCCACGGGTACCTTGAAGGACAATATGGTCTTGCATGTTTTTAAACAAAGAATTGATTGAAACAGGTTGCATGTTGTAACAAGCGCCTCAAGTTTGACGCCGCTGTCTTGTCCCCTTCGATGACAAAGTTCTGGAAGAAGTCCGTAAGCTCGGCATCAGAGTCCTATAGGCAAAATACACTGCACAGCAGAAAAACAATGTAGCGGATAAGTGAGATAAGAAGCCATTCAACACACACAGCCATGACCGCATGAACATCTAGGGTCCACAGAGTCCACGATGGTGTAGGGGTCCATGGAAGCCACTTGTGGCTCTCCAGCACTTGAACGCGGGCTCCCGCCAGTTGCATCATCAACTTCATCGGTTTCCGTCGCTTCAACCTCTGAGGTTTCAACCGCGGTTGCAGTAGTAGTAGGTGAGGCCTCAGGGTCAAGGTGCTCCCCTCGCAACATCGCCGCCGCCTCTGCTTCAGTACCAGGGATCGTATCATCCTCTGGCTCCGCATGCTTGTCACCCCAAGGCTTGGGAGCACTAGTGGTTTTGAATGATGCGTCCACCTCCTCCAAGCTTGACCCCGGGACCTCCATGGTGTGCAGCTGACGCTTGTAGGCCTGCGCGTGCGAGTTGTGCCAATTCACTGACAATCATTGGTCCCCGCCTCGATCATCTCTTCCAGGTCGTGCTCACTTTTGACTTGCGTGACCTGGTCATGCAAGAAGGACTGCGCCGCCTTTAAGGTATCCAAGCTCATGCTTGGCTGCGACCTGGTACAGCTAAGCTGGGCTCGATCAAAATGGTTGCACTCAAGGAAACAGTTGCAAACATGTGGAAAAGTGCGGAAGTGCGGAATTCCGGCGTGCGACAATTGCGCAAGTGCGCAAATTCCATTCAAAAACCTTAAATTCTAAATCAGGACAAAGTGGTCGCCTTTTTCCGCCACTTTCTGTGTTTTTCTGCCACTGTTCGGCCCCCATGAAAAGTTCAAATTTCGATGCTTTTTGCATCTTTTTGGCAAAAGTGCGCCAAATGTGCACCCCAATACCGCAGTTCCATGGGAGACTGCGCAAATCCCAGCTGATCAGCGGCGTCCGTCGATCATATATACAAATCTCCCAAGGAACTAAAGAAAACCGCCCTCTCACCTACCGGGGACCACGTGCGATCCCTCTTCAGTAAGTACTGAAGAGCCTCACCCATGTTAGCATCGTCCCACATGTCGCTAAAATAGACATCCGGTGTCACAGCCATTTGATTCAGAAGATCCAGTGGGCTGATGTCCTGCGCGGGGTTGAGAACATGCGTCAACACTTGAACGCACGAAAACTTCTTTAGGACTCTTTCGAGCATTACAAAAAAAATGTACAAATGGTTTGCACGCGCTAAGCCTGGATATGTGTCCAGCGTTGGCAGCTCAGCGATCAAGTCCGGGTAGATGGAAGCCAGCTTGAGGGCAAAGCCGCATGGGTAGATCCTGAGCCGCAGGGTGCCGGAGGAGTAACGTGTCCAAATTTAGACGAACCAATCATATGGTGACAAACATGCATGCATAGGTCAAAAGGAAAGTTTTTAAACATAGAATGAGTGGCTGACTGGCTTTGAGGTTTTTTTGCATCCTGTATACGATCGTTTCCAGAGCTAGATATGGTCTTCTTCACCAATTGGGGGCCTTTGATGGCCCCTGCCTGGTCTTCAACTGGCGATACACCTGGCCAGCAGCCAAAAGCAAAGAGGCAAAGCTGATTAACAACAGCACGACAAGCAGAACCCAACACCGCCCAAATCCTTCAGATAAATGGTCAATATACTGCAAGCCTTGATGAGGCGGGAGAGGGCTCTCAGTCGTGGATGTCGCCAGAGCACGGACGATCCTGGTTGTTCAACGATAAAGGCACCTCCACGACAATGGATGATGTATAGGAGGAGGGCCATCCTGCACACATACATAATCGCACACGCAGCAAGCCAACGTCGCACCCTCACAGGTCAGTGAACATCTTTGGGCTCCAGCCTGGACGCGAGCAAGTTGCCCACTCTCACAGATGTAACCCGATCGTCGCCCAGAGGGCATAGGAATGACCGGTGTGTGGTCGCACGCGAAATTGAAACAAAAGATGAGCACACAATCGCGAAGACCACGACATGCTCACCGGGCACACAGCTCAAGACAGCAAGCAACGCAGTGGCAAAAGCCTCCCTCTGTCGTCAGGTCGAACATGTTTGTAGCCGGAGATCTTCGACCTTTGCGAGTTCGCCTGTCCTTCCAAGACTGCCAAAACTCAAGGTCAAGAGCCGCTGTGCGCAAACCTGCAGCTCTTAGTACGCGTGTGATCACCGAGGCCCCTGCAAAGATCTCTAAGGCTTGGATAGCCTAGCGACGGCTAAGCTTTCCAAACCATGGTTTTTGTCCATGCAACCTGAACACAAATGCAAATGATTAGGCAGCGAGCCTTCTCAGCCGGGAATGCTGCCGCAAAGCCCAGCGACCATAGCATGCACACCATGATAATAAGAACCTGAATGCAGAGCACACATCGCTATAGGCGCAAAGAATAATTTTGAGGCCCGGACACCAGGTGCGCGGATCTGGAGCAGATGTTGCACCAGAGCTAACTAAAAATAATGCATATTGGATGATCTAGTGGGGACATATACATTGCATTTGTCACACTTGCATGCTTTTGCAAATGCAGCTTGAAAAACCCTGCATGTAAAAACACGAATGCACAGGCAGTTCTGCAGTTTGCATGCTTTCATGTCTGTAAACTTGAGCTAGCAGTACCCGGCCTGTCACTGAGGAAGATGATCTTGATCTTGAGTTCCGGATCCTCCATGAACGGCTCATGGAGGCCTGGCGATCGAAGTTGGCTCGTTGTCCGGGGTCACTGGCGGGCAGGTCGAATTGTGGCCGTTCCTCTGTTCTTGTTTTCCACGATCTTTAGGGCCTGCATCACATAGGTCAGAAAAAGGAAAGAGGCATTTGAGAAAGTTCAACACAAGGTCCAACTGAACTGACGAGTTGAGAAATTAAGACACTAGCAGGCGATCGCTTTTGGCTTCAACCCCTGGCATGACACAGTGGCCACGCGCGACCCAAATCCATACCTGTGGAAAAGTAGGAGCTCTATAGCCATCTTTTTCAACACGAAAAAGCGCTACACTGACTTTGAACGTCTCTTGCTCTGGCTATATAGCGGCTCATCAACCAACGATGCAAAACCTTGAAGGTATTGAAATCACTATCATATGGCGCCAGGCACCAGATCACTTTTCAAGAGCTGGGCCTGATGACCGCGGTTTATATTTCGGGTTCCGGCACTGCTTGCACCCCAGAAACCGATGCCATTTGCATTTAGGGCATCCAAGCGGTCGGCCCAATTCCTGTACCAGGGCTTCGAGGTAGATGGCATCACCATTCTTGGGTTTTGGGCCCGGCTTGGCGGATTTCTTCACGGCGGTCTTGTTCGGCTTCTTCTTTTTGGTCGACTTTGAAGAGCCCGACTCAACAGGCGCCGTACTCTTTTTGGACTTACCCCCACTGGGCATCTTTGACTTGGCCTTCGCCTTTGGCTTGGCTTTCGCCTTTGAAGACCCGGGTTTGGCGCCCTTCAACTTCAGATCTTTCTTGACCTTCTTCAACAAATTCCGTTTGGATCGCTTTTTGTTCTTTTCTTTCGCTTCTCTTTGGTTTCATTCCGTAAGCCTCTCTGCGTCTCGGGCGTGACCATTGGCACCGCCAACGCCGCAGGCTTTGCGCTGGGATCTTCGGCAATGGTGCGAGGGGCCCCAGCAATGACCGGATCAGGATGTTCGGATTGATCTTCCGAAGATTTGGAGAAGACCTGATACGATGCGTGCCGGTAAAACCTTTGATCTATAACTCCATTGTTTGGTGAAAAGAAATCCTATCACAAAAAATGTTGGATTTTTGTTGATTATAGTAGTCATGAACCTTAAGGAAAAGCACACCCGGCAAAAAGGGCCGGCCTGACATCCCTCCACCAGCTCGGCTGCCATCTCCTCGCTCCAAGTCCTCCCGCGAAGATACCCCCGCATAGACTTGGTCTTTCCGTCAACCAGGGCAGGCGACTCCCCAATCTCGACCACACTGGCGTCATATGTCTGGGTATCCTCCTGCAAGGTGGGTCGATCGCATGTTTACCGTGAATGTTACCGTGAATGGGTGAGCCCGATCGATGTGCCCCATTAATGCCCAAACCACGGGCCTGGTCGGTCGAAACCAGCGCAGTCTTCTCCGGGATAACGGGCGCAGGGCGGCTGGATCCTGGGTTGAGGGCTTTCAAGATTTTTTAAAACACCCCAACTCCAATTATATGTAATATATATATACGACAACCGACCACATTCTTTAAAATGCTTTGGGGCCTGAACTACATACATCACATGCACGCATGTTCAAGTATCACAGATCGAGGTTACATGAGCCGAGACTCGTGAGTGTCTCTTCTGTTCAAGGGCCATTTGCAAGCGCAGAAGTTCTTGACGTAGAATATCGATCCTGTTTGGTTCCGGCTTTGGTTTGGAGATCACCCCAACAACCTCCACTTCCTCTTCAGACAATGGGTCACCGTCCAAATCCTCCGCAGTTGCCTCATCAGCTGCCTCAGGTTCACCTGCAGGGCTGGCATCGCCCTCATCAGCTGGCTCCTCAGCTGCTTCCTCAGCTGCCGCGTCGGCCTCATCTTCATCTGGTCGATCTCCGGAGTCAGAGTCCTGATGGATATATAGGTGAAAAGATTTGAAAGAATGATGAAAAGGGTGTCTTTAGGTTTGACAATATCAAACAGTTATGGTCACATGTTCGCCCAAACTCCTCAGGCTCCTCAACGCTGGCATCATCCGCGTCATCCATTGGAGCAGGACGGACTCCCGAGCTCTGGACAAGGTGATCAGGGAACCCACCTTGATCCCGGAGGTGTTGGATCAGGTCAAACAACTTGCGGACAGCATCTTCCTGGGTGTGAGGGCAGGGATCAACCATCCAGGTTTCTTGATATCAAAGTTTGGCCAGAGAATGAAACATAAAACCAGAAAGATTGCGCATGGTTTGGGCTAGGGTCCCGGGGTGATTGGCGCCTTTTGTAGGAATCTTTTTGGCGCCTTGCAGCATAGCCCCAAAGACGCTTGAGATCCCAAGCATCCCGGTAGAGATCATTTTGCCAGGTTCTTTGCACATGTAGCCATAGAAAACTTCCACCTTCAAGGGCTCAAAAACTCTCGGCCAAACCTCCCCCCACTGGAAACGGCCTTTTTGGGGCAGGGGTACACTAACAACTAGTTTCAAGCAAAAGCAATTTCCAAATTTATCCATACACGCCTCCTTCATGATCTTCTCCTTGGTCACCTTGGGCTTAAGACCCCAGGTGGCAAACATCTCATATAAGATTTCAGTGTTCGCAAGAAGTCCATGTTGATGGGCGGTCCACCATCATCATCACCATCTTCTGCTTCAGGATCTCGAATAGGTTTGGGGGTGGCTGGATCCAAGGCTGGTTCTGGCGGAACCTCTTCCTGACAACCACTCGGTTCTCCCAACAACGAGCGAGCCGCATGACTCGATTGGGCGCCCGAGAAATTCGACCCGGCCCTGCTGTTAGATTGAGCCATCAACAGGTCAGGTCAGGTATAAACATATATGGATGCACCTCCAATGAACATTGAGCGGAGCGACGTATAAATCGGAAGACTGGTTTTGGCGCGCCTTCCCAATCTTCAAGATCTCCCCGCCAGCCACGCAGGACCACAATGCCTGACAAACCTGCCATCGATGAGTGTGAAAAAGGGGTATCACGGACAGGGTCCGCGCCTGGGAAGAGAGGTCCAGCTATAGGCCATCGACATGAAAGGTGGAAGGAAAGTAAAAATGTACTGAACATATATATATATATGTTCTGCTTGTCTTGACTCCTGAATCTCTGGAAAAATATCAATTAGGTTGTAGCTTCTATAGTGTGGGCGTAATGGACATGGAAGACTAGTTCATCATGCCTGCACGGGGCCGGACTTCAATGAACGTACTGCTATAAATGAGCGCGGCGCCCTCCAAGAAAGCACAGATTGAACAGCGTTTCGGAACAAAAACATCAGCCTGCAAATCCACAAAGAACATTCTGTAAAGGGGCCAGTGCAAATAATTCATGTGCAAACCACTCTTTCAAAAACCAGCCCGGGTGGTTGGCTTCTATTTTTCTTTGGTCACCCCTCTTCGTTGACACGTCGTTGTCAAGGAGCGTTTCCGCACACTCGGGGTTTAAGTTTGGCATGTTTAGCACATGTGCCCTCAGGACCCGAACGCATTTCACAAAATGATTTGCACGCGTGTATGTATCAAAAAACGGAATTAGTCTAAGCCTATGTCTTTTTAACCACACTAGATATATTATTCCAACGTGTGCCTATAGGCACACGTTGGAATACATGTGTGCATTTGGAAACACATGTCGCCAAAGGGGCAGACTAGCGCTAGTTCTTGGATTGTCGCGCAAGCAACCCTTTAGATTAAGCTTTCCATGCATGAACTTCTGAAAGCGCCACAGTGGCAGAAATCTGCCCTGGCTGGCTGTAAGTTGCCACTTGTCACGCCGATAGTTTTTTTTGCCACTACGCCTTCCCAGGCACCACGCTTTGGCCACCTCCACCTTACACACTTTGACAACAAGAACTTGGCATTTCGCCTCACGTTCGCGCACTTGACTTGCACGATCTCCGCAGAGGGGTGTCGCATGGACAACAGAATTCGCAATTCGCCTCACTTTTGAGCACTCGACGCGGGCAATTTCCGCAGAGGCCGCAGAGGGCTCAGCGCGCAGACAAAAATTCGCGTCTCGCCTCATGTTCGCGCACTCAACGCGCACGATCTCCCGCACGCCGCGCGCAATCACTTTTCGCGTATTACTACAGTTTCGCGCGATCTCCACAGACGGGCCAAGGGTTTGCGTTTCGTGAGCGCCGGCCCGCGTTAAGAATATGCCCTTTTGCCTTTTCGTCCCCAACACAACCCCCCAACGCTGGCGCCAACGCCTATCCCAACTACATCTCACCCTCAGACCTACCACTACTACGACGATTTTTTCCTATGCAGTCTACCTCAATCTTCAATGCAACCAGCACCCTACCAGACACCAATACCACCAATACAGCCACGCGCGCATAGGTTCCACCAGCATCGGTATCTCCAAGTGCGAGCTCAATCGACACGCCAAGCTAAAGCAACTGGCCAACAATCACCCCATCTCCGCAGAACTGTCTTTGAGGTATTGGCACTCCACCAACAACCTTCACCACTACAGTACTATATACCCTTCCTACCGCATCAACTATGATGCCACCTGGATTCGCGAACACCTCCACATACAAGACTGGCAACCTACACTCAATTTACACCACCTCTATTCCAACACCTGTACCACCTGCATCTCAACACCCGCATCACCTGCATCTCAACACCTGTATCACCTATACCTCCACACCTGTGTCTGAATACCTGTACCAAAATAACTGTATTTATGTAGGTGCGATATACCAAGGTGTTGCCCCTACTGCATCTAGCGCTCAGGCCCTAACTCCCACCTTGCTGCAGGGCTAGTGCGGTCATGTGGATTTGCACCCCATGGACACTGTGAATCTTTTTCGCCACTAGCCTACCTGCAGCTCGTCACTTGCGCTATCTCATCCAGTTCTTGGACATTTTGGCCTTCAACTTCCTTCACTTACTTGGTGAACTTTTTGCACTACCAGGTCACCACTTCTACCTGCAAGCAACGCGCTTGGCCTTCGGGACTGGCTCTCCACCTACTACTGGGCCTTCAAGGAGCACTAGCCAGGGTCCCAAGTTCCTGGCCACAGCGGCGCTCTGTTCTCACATCTTCCTCCACCACATGAACTTCAGCGTGAGAGCAGATGCCCTCGGTGGAAGCTCGAGAGGTGGATCTGCCACAAGATCTGGGAGATCTTCTACATGTTTGGCTCTACATGGAGAGCCTTGCAATTTACTCCGCCAACATCTACAATTTCACCTGGAGCTCACAATGGCGAGCTGAACTCTTGAACCAACGCGATCAACTTCTAGCGGGGCTTCCAAGACAAAATGTTCTTGTGAGAGGCCTGGAACACCAGTTTCGTTGGCCTGGCTGACTTCCAACGCCAGCAACGAGGCACTCAATCCAGCATTGGCTTTGTGATGGTCAAGCAAAAATCAAGTGACCCCGTAACCAAGAAGCCCACCTACTTGAACCTCTTGCCAGCGCAATCTGGGCGCGTGAAAGATCACGTCATCTTCAACATTCCCTACAAACGGAGCACTTCAGAAGAGGACAAAAGATCGTCCAGGACTTATTGGCAATGGGCCAACAGCCATCATGGCCTCCCACTACCTGATAGATCCTCCAAGTCTTTCTCCACCTCATTTCTCCACAGGGTCCTTGGCAAATGGATGAAGGCAGCCCGGATTCAGAAATGGAGAAGGAGGCTCATCGTAAAGCACATAAAGGTCAAAAACAGAAGCTTCAGGGTACGAGTGAACAAGCCCGACAACAGTGGATGAAAAATGAGACCCGCTACTACTTCAAAGCGGTGAATTAACTGAAGCTGGCCTCCCTTCTTTTGAAGAGGCAGATGTCATTAAGGAACTTCAAGGTCCACTGCAGGGCCAGCGTTTGGAAGGACGTCGCTCTGGCTTTAGGATCTTTTCTGACGAAGTGGCTGGAACACTGGATTGCCTTGAAAACAATTCCTGCAGAATGGAGGAAAGGCGGCTTTTGTACTCCTACCCAAACCCTCCAAGCCACCAATCGAACCAAAGGCTCTTCGTCCTATTGCACTTCAAACTCCGGTCACGTCACTTTTTGTACACCAGGCAAAAAAAGCAACATTGAATCAGTTGGTCTGGTATCCTCAGTTTGCATATTTGCCTGGCCGTGGCACTTGGGAAGCAATCACTCGTGTCCAGGCCCATCTTCGTGCCATGCAACAACTGACTGACAGGTGGAAGTGTGAGGCTAGCAAGATTCGTTCCCCAGCTGACAAAAAGCCAGCCTTGTATGGGGGATGTCAGTTGTTCCTGACTTTCAGGCGCCTTCGACGCTATGCGCAGGGAATTTCTACAACAAGCTTTCTCCCTGGTTGGACTCCTGGTGAACTCACACAGGTACTGATGCACTGGCACACTCAGACCTCGTACATTGCCCAATGGAAAGGTCTTGCAGGTGAACAACCTACCTTCAAAGGAGTGCGTCAGGGCCCTTTTCTCTGGGCCAGCTTCATTGCCTTGGCGCTCGAGTTAGTGGCACAAGAGACCACGGCACACTGGATGAGGCATCACTGCACTGTTGCACAGACGATGGTCATGCTTGCTTGCTGTGTTTTCATGATTTTCATGCACTTCAACAAGGTCTTTTCTGCTTTGGGAAACCTATTTCTGTATTGGAAAGGCTGGGCATGACCGTGAACATGGGCAATTCAACCACCATGATTCACTGGCGTGGAGTACAGTCGTTGGCCACCAAGCACTTCGTGAAAAGGAAGCTTCATCACTCAGTGTTGCGCATTCCATCGGATTCATCACAGTTTTTCGAGATTCCAATTGCTGAGAAGCACGATTATTTGGGAGTTCAAGTTGGGTACAAGCAACCACTTCGGAACACAATGCAGCGCAGATTCTTGCATCATAAGCAGATGAAACAATGGTTCAACAAAAACCCCCTTCACCGGGCTCAGAAGCTGTCACTGTGGCTCAAGTGTTTTCCTACAGCGATTTACGGTCTTGAGTTGACAACACCACAATCCCGTGTTTTCCAAGACTCCCCATCCTTTGCTGAGACAGGTTGCTGGCAATCATCCTTTTTGACGCACCAAACTCACATTGTTTTTTGAATCAACTACTGCAACATCCAGTTCACCTTCTTCGGGAGCAGATGGCTGCCCAGTTGACACGCCATGAGGCCAGGAGTGCTTCTCTCACTCCAGGTGACATTCTTCAACATCTTGACACACAAGGTCTTCAACAATCCCTGAACCTTGTTTCAGCCTGGCTTCAGGAGCTAGGCTCTGCCAAGATGGAGCGCTCACTTCCGCTGGCGCAATGTCTGTGGTCAACCCTTTCAGCAACAATACACACTTCGTCGTCATGAGCTCTACACGCATGGTATCATGCATCCACTTGGGCCCTCCTTGGACCTAGCCAGAGACGCTACGATGCTGGAGACATAGAACCTCACCATCTTCCTGACATAATCATGCAGAATGTCTGCATCCTATGGTTGGCGTGTGACCCCCATCAAGGAGCACAGATGGTCACTCTGGACGACGAGCAGCCGGAGAACTGGAAGCCACTGCCCGCCCAGCCTGGAGCAGATGATGAATATCAGGAGTGAGCCTCCGGCATCCTGTGAGTGGAAGGAAGACTGAGTGGCCCATTGCAGTAGACTTGGTGGACACCACACTGCTCTGGTAGCATCCAGATCTGCCACCGACCTTCCACCCACTGCATAGAGCGCAATGAGGCTCCCAAGGACATCCTGCAGCACCTGAGCTCTGGCAGGATTCAGAACTTTTGGTGGAAACCTTCACGGCGGCCTATGAAAAGTTGTACTCATCCAAGCCTTGCGCGTGCCATCCATTCCGTGTCACAGCCGAGGCTGCAAATTTTGAAGACCACTGGGCGCTTCTTCATGTAATGTGGAGGAGGCAGCAACGCTCGATTGCAAAGCAAGCAATCACGTTGGGCGAGCTGCTCACCGAGTGGGCCTAAGGTACCACGGTACAATGGAGCGGACTGTCGCCACTGTGCACAGGTCCACGCGGATCTTCTTGACTGAAGAGCGTAGAGAGAGAGAGAGAGAGAAAGAAAAACACAAAAAAGATGATGACAAATCCATTGAGATGATGATCCTGAATGTGATTTCAATGATGATGATAAAAATGATAGTTGGACAGTTGAAGTTGGTAGCAGTTCTTGAAGGAGAACCCTTCGCAGGTGCTTTTGGAAAAAAATATCAAAGTGTGTCGATGTGTGTGTGTGTGCGTGCGGTGTATGCATGGGGGGCATCTGACTTGTTCAAGGCTGATCGCCATGCCCCCGGATATCCTCGTGATAGCTCTTGACCCACTCTTCCGGACCTTGACTTGCGCTTGCCAAGTGACACATGCAGTGCAATACCCCAAGCGTCGCACAGTCATCAGCCATAGGCGAAAAGTATTCCAGCAAGGGCTCTCGGCAATTGACCTGACTCACCAGCTTGGCCCAGCTTGGCTTCTTCATGCTGAGCGTCCCTTCAGGCCAACACCCAGGCTGCACGCAAAAGTTGCACATCACGGCCCCCAGCGCCTCCAGAGAAACAAGCACCCAATTGAAAGAGTAAGAAAGTTGGCATGAGTGACCTGCCGAGCATGTGATGGAATGATATTGATATCTAGATGTATGCATCATATATATATATATACTGCTTGACCTTGCTGACACGGAGGGGCCTCTCATTCCCTCACATCAACCGCCTGCAGAGTCAGTAGCAAAAGGGAGCCAGGAAGGGTGGTCTGCTTGCAAGTAGTCCTGAGCCACAAGCAAGGCCAAAGATTTGAGGCACATGAGTCGTAGTTTCATGCCACACCTCCAGTTTTCGCCAAACGCCATCACGACACTCGTACCTGTCATTGGAGGCACTTTCAATAGCATGTTGTGAGCGAAGGAAGCACCGCGAAGCTCTGGAGCTGGCGCACGTTCCCTCCCGCGTGTCACAGCTCAAGCAATGATGGAAAGATGGTAGCCCTGTGCGGCGGTCCATCCACCTGGGCGTTAAGCGAACAATTGCCGACATTACGACGGCCTAGACTCCACGACAGTGATCCAAAAAATCGTAGGAAAAAGCATCCTGTCACAATATGTGCATCAAAGTGTCCCATGGAATGCCGGAAACAAGTGATGCGCCTGAATTCATGCGTGCAAAACATCAAACGGTCCATTGCGTTCCCCAAGTTCCACAAAATGACTTGATGCCTGCAATCCACAAACACTGCCTAGATTTGCCTTGCAACGGTGTTCAACTTCTAAGTGGCGACTGAGGCCTTTGCGCAATGGTGCCGCGAATGCTCACCGACCTGCAAGAACCCTGTATTGAACTTCATGCACTTGAGTTTGCGATGCTTGAACGCATGTAGCATGCAATGTGGAGGCGTGGGCTGCAGGAATGCGACACGTACAACTTCGCCAGTTGAACTCATTGCTAAGCCAGGTAAAATTGCTCTTGTACTGTGATGGGTTCTGTACTGTGATATGACTTCCGGCATGATTCGGCGACATTGCCGCAACATTTTGCTTTCCCAACGAGGCATTCAGCCATCTGTTCGCTCAGAGGCTTCACCAGCTTCGCATGCAACTGGGTAAATGTGGAGGGTTGCAGAAAGGAGGTGACTTGAAAAATCCCCATGACCTGGCTGTGGAGAAGCAGGTGAAGGCCTTTCACACCCTCGCGGAGACTTAGCATGTGGGCCCATGGCGGCCTTGCAGGCATACTTGGAAGACATGCAGTGGGACCTCAGTGACATGCATGAGTGGCGCAGGCCAAGCATGCTTACATGTACATTGGGCATCCATGGCCAGCTTTAAACAGAGCCCTCCAAATTGAACTACGGCTTCAGCAGGCAGACCGGAAAAGTCCTATGAAGAGGAGCTTGCCTATCCCGTGGACTGGATCATCTACAAAGTAGTGCCTCAAGAAAGAAGATCAGCAAACCCGGAATGCCCTGAAGGCCTGGACGCAGGGTTCGCTTCGCACTCATTCCCACAGTCAGGCAGCTCGGTGTCCGTTGCGTGATGAGCAGGCCAATGTGGTGCATCTTAGCTGGCTCTACAAATTCTTCAAGGACAAAGAGCCTTCCGTACCAGAGAGTTGGGCCGTCCAGATTGAGGCAGGCAATAGCTTGGAGCTGTGGGGAGGGGGTTGAGCGATTGAGCTACCCCCTGATCCACGTCCTGAAGAGAGTGAGTCTTTTGTCTGTGAAAGACTGATGACTGAAGGATGGCCCATAAGACTCCTGCCCAGTCAACATGTTTTTCTGAGCGTCAAGGCCACCACCAGTGAAACGAGGTTTCGCAAATTTGTGGTTGCTGTCCTCATTGGCACCTGGCAAGGGGATTGCTTGTCAATGGTTCATGCACCTGCATCAGGCAGCCTGGGCTGCCTAAAACAAGAAGGGCAAGGCAGCCCACATTGCGGATTTGTGGCACAATCTTGGAGAAGCAGAATGCCAACGGTTGCAAGCCTGCCGTGTTACGGTCAAGCAGGTAAAGGCCAATGGTGACCTGAATAGAGCGCTCCAACAGCGCTTGCAGGCCAGTGACATGGCCAAGCAGCGAGCGCTGAGAATGAATGTCGAGCAGACAGGCTAGAGGCCCTGGCACACTGACATCTACCAGTTTGCCGCTGAGAGAGTCAAACTTCTTTTGAGTGACAAGTCCCACTTCATGCATAGGGCATAGGCCTGGGGCCGGTCTGTCAGTGAGAGGGGGGGACCAACCCAGGAAAATGGGGGGCCATGCTGAGATCTTTCGGAAGCTCACCCAGAGGGCGGAGGATGGGAACCTTCGCCAATGGGAACTCTTCAAGAGTGGGGTAAGTGCTGCCATGTTCCACCCACCAAGATCCAGGCGAAGGCTGACTCAAGGATGCGTTGAATCGGATGGTTGAAGAAACGAATGAGGCCCAGGACGAACATTGTTGGAAGCTCCTGCTGAGCTACATCAAGTGTGACAGATGTTGGCCGAAATCCGAAACTTTCCAGAAGGTGCAGCAAGGAGGCCCTATATGCATCGGTTGAGGGGTGAGTGGTGTGTCAATGAGAACCAGTTGTGGCACAGCATCTTGAATACCAGAGGTGCCGGAAGACCAGCCCGCTTGCAAAGGGCAAGAGGTTGGGATGGCTCAGCGTCGTGTGCAGCCCTGGCCCCAGATATATTCAATACATCCTGTTTTGGCTCCGGGTGCCAGAAATGCTAAGAAATCCGAAGGGCATCGCCAGCATTTTGCTGTGCAGCTGACACTTGCCGCTTTTGGCCTACAAGGCCGCAGCATGAGCATGGATGGTTGGAAAGAACAAAAAGTAGAAAAGGAAAAAAAAAGATACCGGAAACGGCAAAAAAAATGTGGATAACAACAACGGACAAAGGGAAAGGAAGAACCACAAAATGGGATAAGAAAAGGGTGTACTTTTAATTTGTGAGTTTTCACTTTTTCGGGATTGTTTCAAAATCATTGGAATAGAGCAGGTTTCTTATTATATAGTTCCTAGCTAATTACAGCAAGTTTGTCTCCTTGGCAGAGACACAAGTGTCGTAGCTGGCCCAAAGCATTGGAATAGTGCAGGTTTCTTATTAATTGCTAGCTGATTACATTAATGTGGGAGCTGTCGCAGCTGGCAAAATACATTGGAATAGTGTAGGTCTCAAAGAAATTCCTACCTATCACAACAGATTGGTGCAGTTAGCAAAGAAAGAGCAAAGAGAAAGAGAACTAGCACAGAGACATATTTGGTTGGTTAGAAGGTTTTGGTGCGGGGAGTTCACCTTAAAATATTGACTTCGTGGTAGGTGCGGGTGTCGGAGATGAAGTGCAGATTTCGTGGTGCGGGGGGGTTGGGGGGGGCGGAGCGCCCCAGCACACCAGATCCAAAGGTGATCAGCTCATGCTTGCTTGCTTGCTTGCTTGCTTGCTTCCTAAACTGCACCAAACTGCTGTGATAGGTAGGAATACACAAAAAGCAAATAGATCAACAAAGCAAACAAATGGAAAAGCAAAAAAATAAAGAAGAGAAAGGAGAACAGCTGCCAAAGCAGAAAAGCAACAAAAGCAAAGAGCAGAAAGACAAAAACACAAAAAGCAGAACAGCAACAAAAGCAAAAAAGCAGCAGAAGCAGAAAAGCAACAAAAGCAGAAAAGCAGCAAAAGCAGAATCCAAAAAAAATAGTAATAATAATCCCGATAAAAAAATGCCCCTCCATAAGAAAAGGACGAGGACATGGAGGGCAGAGAGAAATGGAAAATGAATGGACAAAGGAAGAAGGAAGCTTCAAACTCAGAGCCGCGCCAGGTCGCATTTGGATCCACAAAGTGGGCATCGTTCAGAGCACCCACGAATCAAAGACCAGGCTTGGAGAGATTGCTCTCGAAGCGCCTGCGCCACAGGATCCAAATCCAAGCAACCTGAAGCACAACCAAAGCTGCCAAAGCTCATCAAAGCACAGCCCCAACACCTTCTGCAGCTGCTCGGACAACCGCTTGGGTATCTCACGCGAGTCCGCAAAGTCGCTGATGCGTGCCTGGCAAAATGTGAAGAGTAAAAAACATTGCGGGAATTCTGTCCTTTAAGAAATGCCTGCAACGTCTCCGCAAAAAGTTTCGGATCTGCAATCTGAAAATCGGCGGTTGCGGGCAGGCGTTCAGCCAGCTGGCGATGAGCCTGGAGCTAGCAGCTAGCAAAAAATGTTGACCAAAACAATTTGCACGAATTGCTCCTACTGTGCAAGAAATACACAAGCATCCTCAGCAAGGTCGGCATTGGTGGGCACGTGCTCAGCATGAATTGAGATGAAATCCTGGGCCACCAACCTTTGCAACCACTGATGCCTAGAGTCCTAGTCAGGATAGTGGTTGAGCTAAAAATGCGGCACCCAGTCCTTTAGTTCTTTGATAGACCTTCTTGAGCTGTCAGTGCGTCCATCTCGCCCCTGCTCAACAGTAACGTGCTTGATTCAATCATGTCATGTTATCCAAGTTAAGCATTCAGCCATCGTAGGCCTGTGAAGCCGTAGCTATGTCCACTTTCTCTGCGGGGCATACCACCTTTCTAGCCCACTCGCCAACTACCTTAGTGATGCCGACAAATACGTCAGAATCAAGGCCCATTGGGTTGAAATTTGCTGGGATTGTATCTGGCAACGCTACTAGGAGTAGGGGGCTACTAGTAGCTCCTGGCCTTACTACTAAGAGCAAGGAGGCTACTAGGGGCTCCTGGTCCTTTTTAGCTCCTGGCCTTCTGCTCTTACTACTAGGAGCTAGGACGCCACTAGGGGCTCCTGGCCATACTACCAGTAACAACAAAGCTACTATTCTTCGTTATGTCTTTTTTTAAGCATGTGGTTCCTTCTTGTTTTAATGTTTTCGTTTTTTATCTATCCTTTTTTTGCTTGCTACCCCCCCCCCCCGAGCAAGGGGCTACTAGTAGCTCCTGGCCTTACTGCTAGGAGCAAGGACGCTACTAGGGGCTCCTGGCCATACTACCAGTAACAACAACTACTATTATATAATTCTTTCTGTATGTCCTTTTTTAGCATAGTTATCCTTTTATTGTTTTTTGTAATTTTTTCGTTTTTTTTGCTTGCCCCCCCTAGGAGCAAGGGACTACTAGTAGCTCCTGGTCATAGTACTAGGAGCAAGGACGCTACTAGGGGCTCCTGGCCTTACTACTAGTAACAATAAAGCTACTATTCTTTCTTTTCTTTGTTTTGGCCCGCTCCCCCCCTCCTAGGAGCAAGGTGCGTGTGTGTGTGTGTGTGTGTGTCCAACCCTGGACAAAGGGTCTTCCACCACCACTCTTTCCATTTTACACAGGCAGGGGCGTGTGGCCTTCTTGTCCTACCACACGCAATGAAGCTATGGACAAGAAGGGGAAGCAGGGACTGATCATCCCTGTGTACCTGCTCGTTTCTCCACAAGCTGTTACTCCAATTTTCCATTTTTTGATTCATGGTCGTTTGCATGATACTTCCCACAAACCTATTCGTCCCCAGCAGCTGCGCCGCCGGTTTGCTTGCTGCCGTCTTTGTGACAACAATGTTAAACCTTTCAAGTGCTCGGACCCATGCACCTTTCTGTTCTCTCACCTTCCTTCCCAACCTGACTTGCGTTAACTGAAAACCCAAGTTCGAAGTGTGTCCTGCTCAGCCGTCCCACTCGGGTGCTGAGTGTGATCCCCGTCACAGGGGCGCCGATCTTGCATGGGAAAGCAACCGCCCCAACGCACCACCGCTCACTGGACTCTCACAGGAAGGCACCGACACCCTCACAGAATCAACCGCCACACCGGCCGCCGGGCCAAAAAACGGTTCTTGAAGAATGTTTCAGATTCCAACTTCCAGATCTCAGATTTCAGCATTCAGTTTTCTTTTCATGTCTTCCAATCATGTGCGTGTTTCTATGTTTGCTACGTTGCTGCCGCGATTCTTTCCTCGACAGAACTCAAGGATGGGCATTACAGCTCTTCAGCTTAATTCGAGATGCATGAACACACACCTACCAACAAGCTCACATCTAGCACCACCTTACAACATACTCACCATTGACACCAGAGATGACACCTTCAACAACAACAAGACAATACAACTCGGCACTTCCCCGCTGCTTTTTGCTACCGCGCCGCGCCGCGCCATAGCTACGATCACGACATGCATTTTCCGTGGCCCTACGCTCACACCACGCCACCACCATTACCTACCACACAACCTCAACCCACATGGCCGATGCCACAACCATCAACTGCACCCACTTTTCCCCCGACACAACCATCGGCATACCCTCACCCACAACCACAACCATTTCAACCACCACCGTTTTTGTCCAACCCTACCGCCACTGCACTGACCTACGGCACACCATCCACTTGGACTTTTGTCCAACCATGTCACGTGCCACCGCAGCCCACACATCCAACTCCAGTATTTCCGACAGCAGCACCTCCCCCTTCCTACCTGTTGCCACCACATCATCCCACACCACCGGCTGAACTCCCTCCCCCCACTACACTGACACATCCCCTTCCAACACAGCAACAGACTGCGATTGCCAATCATCCATCCACAGACCCCCAATGCGCCATCCCCCAGGGCGTTTGGCAACCCTATTCAGCCTTTCCCCCCGTCACACAGCCTCCACTCCAACCGTTGCCCCCGCCACCGCCTCCACAAACCATCAACGCCTCAACACCAGCCCAACCTCCACTTCAACAGCAGCCACCATCGGATCCAACACCACCAATCCAATCCATCCCTACGACTGCCCAGGACAATCCATTACCAGTCCAAAACACGCCCCCACCAGCTACCGTATCCCAACATTCAGCATCCCCATCGCTGGTATCTGCCACACCAGCGCCTGGATCTTCACTACCAGCACCAGACAAACCTGACACCACTGCCTCACCAGCACCGCAACCACCTTCCCCGCAACCACCACACAGCAGTCGCCGCCACCACCACAAGAGCCGACGCAAGTCCGACCATCACCACAGAGGACGCCACCGCCACCGCCGCCGACATCACCATCACCGCCACTCCAAACATCACAGCACAACCCGGCGACGGCGGTCGCCTTCAACATCCACTTACACATCCAGCCTTACGCCATCCCGCAGTCGCTCGCCACCACAACCCATTGATCTACGCCCTAACACCGAACACTCCAACCCAGACCCCTCTCAATTTCCCACCACAGCCGTCCTCCGTCGCCCAATCAACCGTTGGCGACCTCCACCCAACTTTCACACCTTTACACCTGCAGACCAAATCCTGGAATGGCTCGAATTCCACGCCACCCAACTCGACAATCCCAACCGACCACAACACCAGTACATTGCCAATATCCTCACAGACTGCAACATCACCTACAAGGAGATCACCGATTTCCGACAATATACCCACGCCAAGTGGAACGACACAACTCACCAATACGACCAATTCCAGTACTACGCCATTTCACTTCCCTTCCTCAACACCAAAGCCACTACACCAGAGCCACCTGCGGTTTCCAGCGCCACATCAACCCACCGGGAAGTCGCCCACATCAACGCAGGCCACACAGGCCCCGTCGGCAACATTTCCAACATTCTACGCCAAGGCCGATTTTTACCCAGCACACTCCACTTTGCCAACTACCCTGGATTTTTTGCCCAGGGCGTTCGCATCACCCACAACCAACCCCATGACCACAACGAACTTGCCCGCATCATCCACAACACCTGGCAACTCCACAAGAATTCCCATTCCCTTATCATCACACTCCTTGCTTGGGGTGCTGCCACAAAATATACCTCTGGAGGTGAGGAACACGCCATGAACCTCCTTAACGACCACCATGGTGCAGTCTTTCATCAGAAGGGCCGCTGCTGGGTGATCCACCCGGACCACGCCATTGTCAAAGGACTGGCCTGGTCCACCAACTCCACTCCACCGGACCCATAACACCACTACCACACATCTACACACCACTACCACCTCCACATCCACTTTTGGTCTCACCCCACCACCCAACCTTTGCTGTAGCAGCAAAAAAGAGCCTCCTGCAGCGGCCACGCGAATTTTGAACCCTCAATTTTTCAAGCTCTGCAGTGTTTGCTGTAAACATCTTTCTTCGAATTGTACCGGCTGTTTTGATGGAGTATTTCACATGTCAGATTCTCATGTATTTGATTGTCCAACCGGCATTGCATATTCGCTCTTTTGCCTGTGGGAATTTGATGCTCGTTTAATTCATATGCACGGCCTCGTGATGACGCGCTCCCTCAGACTCGCCGCTGTCCGGCTGCTTTGGCGCGCTGCCGCATCAACCTGTGACGATTCTTAGCTACTGTACACCCCTACATCTCAGAATCATGAGCAGCACACCGACACCTCTACAAAACGACACCTCAACTCTCATACACAGAACCGCAGTGGCACTTTCGCAGGTGCAAAACCTGCTCCGACAAGCAACAGATATTGTAGCACACCTCCACACTGTTTTCCTCCACCACTGCCACCAAGCAGACCCCACTTTCCGCCAACACTTTCAGCCACTTCCAACTCCGCCCAACCACCCTATACGTTTACCATCTACCACCTCATCCTGTGACTCAGCACCATCCAGACCACCCAACCGTTTACCAGCACCACCCTCAAAAGACTCAGACGACACTCCAACAACACCCCCAGATCCACAACCCACCACCACACGCAAGCGGAAGCAACCACCCCCACCACCACTGAACCGACAGGCGGACTGGGATGCTTGGGACGGCGACGCTGACTGTCGCCTGGTCGAACTCAAAGAAAACCCCAAACTTCGTCCCAACTGGACCACTGTGGCTCGCCGAGTGGGCTTCTCCGTTGAGCAATGCCAAGCCCGATGGCAAGAACTCAAAGACATGCAACGTCAGCAGGACCAGCAACTCTTCTCCACACCACTACCAACCGCACCACCAAGACAAGCACCTTCCCCCTCACCAACACCCACATCACCAGCAGTTTCCCCAGCACCACATTCACAACCGGATTTCTCCCCTTCCCCCATAACAACGCCACCGACTTCACAACATCCAACGACTCCTGCTGCTGTGCTGCTGCCGCCGGCTGCTGAGCGGGACCTTAGTGAAGACAGTCATCCGGAGAAATCTCCACTTACGCCCGTGGTCAGTTATTTCATTTGACCCGTTTCACCCACCTTTCTTTACGGCGTGCCGCAGGACAAATCCACTGACCCGTACTGCCATTTGGTTTTTCACATCCAATCTACTTTCACCAGGTTGCCCAACTTCGATTTGTCAGTTTTCAGGCTCACTTCAGCTCCGCAGCCTTTTGTACGCCATTTTATTCCATCAATTGTCATGGCCAATCCTCGCGCTCGCCCTCATAGCAACCCTGCCGACACAGAACACTACCTCCCACAGCGCCCTCCGAGCTGGCTCCAACCTTCGATTAGCACTCAGCCCGATTTTCAATCCCTCAACGGCTCTTTGGACCTCCTCTTTCTGGTCAACCAACACCTCCGCCGTCACCCATTCCACACTGAACCTATGCCAAGCCAGACTTATTTTCAAGACCAGAGAGCATACAACCTCCTTTACCGACTGCGCGGTGACCTGATCTTGCTGGACCGCTTGATCGATAACCTCTCCCAGGCTCGTCGGCTCCTTCAATTTGTTACCACCGGCCCCGGGCTCCCAGGACAATACCGCATCAACCCCACAGCCACACTCTCCAGCAGAAACCTGGCCATTATCCACAACATACCGCCAGGTTTTCCACTACCACCCGGACTTTCCAGCCGTTCACCCTCCCCTTCACCACGTACCCCACCACAAGACGCAGAACGCCTACACTCATACTGGACAGGCCCTCCACCACAAGCCACCCCGGCAACCCACATCAACACTACCACTCACACTAGGGAACGTTCACGGTCCCGCGACAGCCTCTCACACCGCATTGGCTAACTACAGCAACATCCAACCTCCAGCTCTACGGCAGCCGCCGCGCAGTTTGCCAACTATGAGACGGCATCCCCGCCCACGGCTACTGTTACATTTTGTTTTTCAAGTCTCACTGACTTTCTCGGCGAGCGGAAAAACTCAGCCATCCAACAGAACTACTTCTTTTCACACTCACACTGCTTGATGGTTTTTCGCATTTGCTTGCCACCATTTTTCCGCAGCCATTTGACCGAACTGTTTCTTCATAAACGTCCGCCCTTCCTACGACATGATGCCTCGCGACGATCTACGAACTCCACAACCTCCTTTCTCAGCGACCACTATTTTTTCCCCTGGCCCACCCACTCCACACCACAGCTACTCTTTACCGAACAATCCCATGCCATACTTGGCTCCATCCGTGACACACCAACCTGAACTACTCCTGCTCCACTGGATGATCAATACTATATCCTCACTTGTCGAGGATCTCCAACATCACCCCATTGTACGGGATCCCATCCCCCCAATCTCTACTTTCACCAATACACCAGCCTACAGACTTTTTCTGCAGACACGCAACACATTGCGACATTTGATCAACACCACCCACGACGCCCGCCGTGGACTCAACAGGCTGCAATTCCTTCCCGGCTCACCAGGCTCCCCTGGCCACTACCGCATTGATCCCACCCTTGACATCCCACCACAGCAAACCAACCTCCTCTCCGGAGCCACCTCTCAACGCAACCCAGCCACACCATCACCCACGGTTCAGTGGCAGAGACAGGTCTCGTTCCCGAGACCGGCTTCCCCTCACCACACTCTCACAGCCGAACCACACAACCTCAGGGCACCAGATCATCCCAGACCGACCTTCCGCAGCTCCCGGCCACCGCGGACACCTGCACCAAGCACTTTGGACGGCCTCCAACTCCAGTTCCACCTCCTCGGTAGCTTGCCACCTGCTTGCTGACACACCGTCCTCCTCCCCCTGAGGCGTCGGGCAACGCTTGGTCTCACACATTATGCTTTGCTCAGAGATCGAAAAAACCCGTCCTTTTAGTTTTCTTCACACTATCTCCATTTTGCCACCCAGCAGTCACACATTTAACTCCGCAGCCATTTGAACTCTCGACGGGCCGCTTCATACAACTCACTTCGCCCTCTCACCACCCCATGGACTACGACTCTCCTGACTGGGATCGCACTCCCACAGAGTCTATCGAAGTGAAGGAAGAGACACCACACCTCACCAAGGCAGAAGCCGGTGAATCATCCACTAACGACCCAAAGCTGGAACTCACGAAAAAGGAGGAAGACTCCCCACAGCATGCTCCCATGCTTTGCCCTCCGGTCAGCGCTGTACCGGACAAAACCTCTACCACATCTACAACACCACCAGCCAAAGCCCCTCCAGTTTCTCACACATCTTACCGCAACCTATCTACACGCAACACACCACAGACCAACCCCAGGCCAACACCAACACCGCCTGCAGCCATACCTCCGCACACCACGCCAGCACCACCATCCACCACATCCTCCACTAGCACTGAGGACCCTGTCATCCTCACCACCAATGTTCCCATTCTACCAAAAGCACGTCCGGGGCACCCACCCATCAATACCACTTGGGTGCGCCCCCCACAATGGCACCATGCCCCCCATTCAGCAGCACCTACACGCATCCCTGTACAGGTCACCATTCCACGTCCCCACCAGAACGGCCAACTTCTACCCTTCAACTTTTCCAACGACATCAAACATTACCTCAATCCCACAGCACATCCCACTCGACGACCAGTCACATCAAGTCCCGTACCACCATCTCACTTCAGTCCAACCATTACCACCAACACCACTACAGTTTTCCCACCAGTACCCCCTATTCCAGATGCGCCACTAACAGAGCAGCAGGCGGCCACGCTCCAACAAACCATCCTGCGGATTGCGCGCCAAGCCGCCGCTGCAGCCGCGGCCGAGCTCAACTCACGCCACAGCAGCTCATAGTTTCACCCCGCACCTTCACACAGCGTGTGATGACCAAAAAGAACGCCACCTCCTTTCGGGCTTTCACTTTCCACTGGTTCGACTTTTTTCTACACTTTTTCCTGCCCATTCTACTTGGGTTGACACCTAGTTCTAACCTCTCAATCCCACAGGCAGAGTGTTTTCTACTTGACTGCAGCCGTTTTTTCAAACTCGTGATCGTTACCTGCAACCGTGCACCGCTTCCACGCTTAGCTGTCAATGGAGAGCCACGCCGACTATGATGAGCAGTCTGAGGTTCTACTTTTCTTCAATGAAGATCCGGAGGAAATACCTCCGCAAGTGCAGGATCCAACTTCCCCGCTGCAGCCTCAACCCAATCCACTTCCCACACCCTCACAACCTGCACCACAGCCACCACCAACATCTCGGCAGACCAATCGTTTTGGGCCGAAGTATACACCCTCCAACCACCCCACGCCCTTATGGGCATCCTCACCGACCTTCACGTCCACAGATTCGTTCTTCACCAACACCTGGACAGCCTCAACGCCCTTACTGACACCCCTATCGGACATCAACCTCTAACTGATACACTCCCACCACCTGTCCAGCGGCTCATTGCCATTTACCACAACAACGTACAACGCATCCAGAGCCACACGCGCTTGGCTCTTAATGCCATTGACACCATGGCTCGGTTTCCCCCAGCAGCATACTTCCTGGATCCCAACCTAACCGCACAGACCTCCACATCAACACACACCGAGACAGATCATCCTCCCAGTTCCACTTCACCCCTTCGCTTCTACCCAATTCCCACCGCCACAACCCGAACTACCACTTTGCAAGACGTCGCCACTCAAACTCCTCCACCTTCAGAATCCATTCTGGCCAACCCACTTCCACCACTTCTCATGCACGAATCCCAACAGACCACTCCTCGAGCAACCCCCCGAGCAGCCACCCACCACCGTCACATCCAGACGGACATCCACGCCATCGTCCAGCTCCCTTCTTTTGCCGGCCTCATACCCACAGCAGACAGCAACCAATCAGCAACCTCCCCTCCCACAGCCAGCAGTACTCTTCCCACAGCATCCCCCAATCCCACATCAGCCACCAACAAACAACCACACGATCGATGGCAATACGTCAACCTCATCCCCACACCTACTGTCACTTTGCCGGAACAGCCCCACACTCCACCTACATTTCCATCCCCCATCGGCGGCACACCACGCAACAGGCGTTCCAAGACACCTCCTCGCACCACTACCCCCACCCGCACCCGCCAGCCGGATCCACGCACAGGCTCCCCGACCCCCTACAGCAGCGCCTCCGGCATCAACCGCCATTCTACCACTACAGTCCACCCGCTTCCAAAGCGACCTCCACCATCTCTCTCTCAAGCCCTACAGCATCATTCTACCACCGAACCCCTTCAGCCTGTCCCCCCGGCAACTGGCTGGCCGTGCTTTCAAGGCGGATCTTATACGCCAGCACCCTCCGTGGCACCACCAACAGCCGCTCCCACGCCCACGCACCCATGGCCAGCACATTATTCCCTTCCAACACAGCAACCCACCTCCCTCATCCCACCACAGACTGGCTCCTCCGCACCATGACCCAGTTACCGACCCGTGGCATGCAGACAACCATTGATCACGCAGCTGCAGCTTCTGAGGCGCCTGTCATGATTTCACCGAGGATGATTCATACAACACCTTTTCCTACCCTCACTCCCTCCACGGTTTTCCTATGTAGGCTTGGTTTTACCACAACTTTCTAACAACATGCCCACCATCATCTTCGGACATTCGCCCAGCTTGCTCCGCAGACGAACACGTTCAGTTTCACCTCGCACAACGAAAAACA